>CP092094.1:28673455-28888455 GCA_029203775.1 Neoneuromus ignobilis | reverse complement strand
AAACTTCATGTAAAACGACATATAATATCGTTTTACTAATAAACACATACACACACGTATAAACATATAAAACACAGTATGTAACTCAATTTTGTAAAAAAGAAACAATCTATAATGTACACACACGTGCGATTCGAGTAAGTGTACGCTTACGAAAAAAAACCATGCGAGTAAGACGTGAATACAAGTGAAACGAACCTAAAACCATAATGCACCGACGCATAATTACAAAGAGAATGGTCACGACGATACCAACCACACAGAATACACAAAATGTGAGAATGTATTTTACGCAATAAGTGTATTTTTTAATAATTTATATTTGTTAATCAAACTTTGAGCAATACACCAACAATGTTAATATCTTTTAATAAAGTAATTTTAATGATCTGTCTAGATTGTTCGTAAGTCCACGATGTTTTAATCTCGTGGAACTGATTTTATATTATAATGAACTATAATTTTTATTCTAAAAGTTTTCAGTGATGCTTATTTTATCGTATCGTTATTTACACTAATTTTTCGACTCGATATAAATAGCAACCGTTGCTACCTTTACCATTTATTTATTATTTGTTTAGTATTATTTATTTATTATTTATTATGTTGCATAGTTATAACATAATACTTTGCTACGCATCATACTCCCCCTCCCCCTTGAGACGGAATTGAATCAATTTTGTATGCCATATTCGTGGTTTAAAATCTTTTACTTTAAATTTGTATTATATTTAATTTTCGATTTCAATAGGTAAAGGTGCAAGTTGTTTTATACATTTCATAAATATATTTTTACAAATCTTAACAATCACAGTTTGAATAGTAAACGTATTGAATTGTTCGAAAGTTAGTAAAGATTTGATTACTCTTTTCAAATGACGTTTAAACAACCTTATTGTATTGGGTTGGCACAAAAGTCATTGCGTTTTTATTATGATTTTCAAAGCAATTTTATTAATATAAATAGCAAATATTAAAAAATTAAATATTGGCCGTTTTTTGTTCGATGACCTTTTGCCATCTTTCAGTCAACTTCATAATTCCGCTTTCGTAGAAAGTTTGGTTTTTAGAGGAAAAAACTGAACCAACTCATTTTTAACAGCCTCATTGAAATCAAATGTTTTTCCATTCAAATGGTTTTGAAGTGAACGGAATAAATGATAATCCGATGGTGCAAGGTCAGGGCTATACGGTGTATGAGGCATCACTTCCCAGCCTAACGCCAATAATTTTTGGCGAGTGACCAAAAACGTGTGTGGTCTGGCGTTGTCGTGATAGAAGATGACGTCCTTACAATTTGCCAGTTCTGGCCGCTTTTCCCTAATTTCTTTGTCCAATTCCATTAGCTGGCGACTGTAGACATTCGAATTGATGGTTTGGTTCCTTGGTAGCAGACCAAAATAAACAATACTTTTGAAATCTCACCAAACACTCAGCAAAGTCTTCTTTTGATGAATATCGGCTTTTAATGTCGATTGCGCAGGCTCATCTCGCTTGCTCCATGATCGTTTTCGCACGACGTTATCGTAAAAAACCCATTTTTCATCGCCCGTTATGATTCGCTTTAAAAATGGATCGGTAACGTTACGTTTCAGCAATGAATCGCAGATGGAAATTCGTTTGGCGAGATGAATTTCTTTCAACTTGTGGGGAACCCAAATATCGAGCTTATCAACATAACCAAGTTGTTTTAAATGTCTTTCAACGCTTGTATGTGATATGTGAAGCTTCTCTGCGATCTCTGGTGTCGTACTACGCCGGTTATTTTCGATCATTGCCTTTATTTTGTCGTCGTCAACTACAGTCGGGCGTCCAGACCGTGGTGCATCTTCGAGATTAAAATCTCCGGAACGAAAACGAGCAAACCAATTTTGACATTGGCGTTCGTTTAGTGAGTCTTCACCATAAACCGCACATATTTTTTCTGAGCTTGTACTGCGTTTTTACCTTTCCGAAAGTAATAAAGTAAAATATGGCGAAAATGACCGTCTGGAATATCCATTTCAAATCAATGTAAAACACTAAGTAAACAACAAAACTTAAAATTTTTTTTACTGAATAATCTATGAAATGTCAGCTTTCAAATACCACATACGGTCTGAAGTTTACAATGGAGAAGAACTACTTAGAATGACTACAACCATCTAGCGGAAAAAAACGCAATGACTTTTGTGCCACCCCAATAGGTTCCCGCAAACTATCGAAATAAGGTAACAATGGTCGAATAAAGTTCCATGTTATATTATTGTCGATTGCAAAATTATGTATCGCTTTATTATGTTCATTGGCTTCGGAGAGAATATAAAGTTCTCTGAGCTTGTTTCTCGCACCTCGTAGGTTCGTAACATTGTCTGAAAATATTTTATTTGGTCTTCCTCTTCTAGACACGAATCGTTTTAATACTGTTATGAAACCTTCAGTTATGAGATCACTAATAATTTCGAGACGGACAGTTTTGACCGTTAAATATATAAAAACAGCTACGTATATTTTAAACTGAGTGTGATTTCGATGTTTGCGTTCTTTGATAAAGAACGAACCAAAATAATAAATTCCGACATTAGCAAATGGTCGCGCTTGTTGTGTGCGTACATCGGGTAGATCTCCCATTGAATAGTTCACGGATGGTGGATTAGCTTTCTTGAACGTTACACATTTTAGTACGATCTTTCGTATTTGATTTAGTCCGTTTATTAAACAAACTCTTTGTTTATTCGCGTAAAACGTCGTTTGAATACTGGAGTGATAATTTCTTTCATGGTATTCTCGTGTAATGCAGTCATTTACACGATAATAACACGGTAGCAACTTCAGATGTTTCTGAGACTACGGCAGCTTCGCGTTCTTCAACCGACTACCCACGCCTATAAGTACGTCCTTGGAAATAAACAGATTAAGCGACAAGATCTTACTTGTCTTCTTCATAGGGTTTGAGCTAGTGAGATTTTGAATTTCGTCAATAAAGACTAAAAATTGAATCAATTTAATGATTCTCTCTTCGGTATCGTATAATTCAGATAGTTGCAAAGCTCCGTGTATCTTCGATTTAAGCCTCGAACAAAGAGCGATTATTGTTTTTAATTTTGAGATGCTATGATATCTTTGTAATAAATCGAATGTTGAAGTAAACACTAAACATACACTCTTTTTAATATTTGGAAGTTGATCAATCGAATTGAGACGTAATTGAGGCCATGCCAATTCGCCTTGACTGAGCCATGCTGGACCAGTTCTCCATGAATAATTCCTTATGAATTCCTTTGGGAGTTGGCCACGCGAAAGTACATCAGCGAGATTGTTTTCTGATCGCACATGTCGCCATTGAGATGGTTTAGTATTTTTCTGTATCTCTTTTACTCGATTAGCAACGAAGGTGAGAAGTAAATGAGATGATTTGGAGATCCAATGCAGAGCTATTGTTGAATCTGACCACAGTATTATATCATCGAATTGAATTTTCAATGCTTCCCACGTTTGTTTGAGCAACCTGATCAGCAACAACATTGCGCATAGTTCAAGCCGAGGTATAGTGTTTGATTTAACAGGTGCGATACGCGACTTTGTGCAAAGCAAATGAGATTTGATTGTTCCATGTTCATCGATTGATCGAATATAGATACATGCACCATAACCACGTTCACTGGCATCCGAGAAGCCATGTAGTTGAATATTATTTCTAGATGATAGCAGGACCTGTCTTTCGAATGAAATATTGTTTAGCAATGGAAGTTCTTCACAAAACTCAATCCAAAGAATAGGACGGTTTTGGGGAACCGATTCATCCCAGTTCAACTTAGCCTTCCATAATTGCTGCATCAGTTGTTTTGCATACAGCATGATTGGGCCTAAAATGGCACGTTTAAAATAAGTATTTTTAGTTCAAATAGGTATGACTGAGTATGTGATACTATCTCGTTTCACGTCCTAGTGAATACCAAAAGTATTTAGAGTCTTCGAATCGTCTAATTGAAAACTCGAATGAATCGCATTATTAGGTATTCCATGAAGAATTGTTGAATCTTTTGAGATCTACTGAAGAATGTTGAATTTACTACACTTGAATAAATTCGTTATTTCGTCTCTGATCTTACGTACTTCCTCGAGTGTATCAAAACCTGTATGGAAATTATCAACGTATAAATCGTTTTTTAAGATTACTGCTGCTCCCGGAAACCTTTCGCATTCGCCATCAGCCAGTTGATGTAAGCATCGAATGAATAGGAAGAGTGCTGAGGCTATTCCAAACGTGACGGTGTTAGATTGTGAAATTCGAGTCTTGTCATCGATTTTCCACAAGATTCGCTGATATTTACGATCTTCTTCACGAACTAAGATCTGTCTGTACATCTTCTCAATATCTACTATCAGTACATAAGTGAAGAGACGAAATCTTAGAGCTAGATCGAAAAGATCATTTTGAATCTTTGGACCTACCATCAAACTGTCATTCAAAGAGATGCCAGTATCAAACTTTGCAGATACGTCAAAAACTACGTGTAATTTAGTTGTAGAATTGAACTCCTTAATAATCGCGTGAAGAGGCATATAAAAACCATCATCCTTATCAATCTCATCAGAGATCAATGGTAGGTGCCCTAGCTCCAAATACTCTTACATCACATAAATATATTCGACTTTAAAATGTGATCTCTTTGAAAACTACAAATTGATGAGTTTAAGTGTTTCATCGCTTGATTATATGAAGAACCAAGTTTCATAATCGTATCTTTGAAAGGCAAGGCCACTATGTACCTTCCATTATTATCTTTTTACATGTGGCGCTGAAAGTTCTTTTCGTATTCAAGCTCTTCAGTGGACATAGGTGTACGTGTGGGGCCTACGTTCAATTGCCAGATGCGTGTTAATAATTGTTCGCATTTTGAATCACTGCCATCAGTAAATAACAGCATCATCCGTTTGTTTTTCATTTATGCTATCACGAAATATATTTTTATCACTGAGCGTTCGATACATTCGATCTGGATCGGATTCAATAAAATTGAACGCGTTGTGATAATTTTGGAACGTTTTATATATGCTAGTGCCAAAGAAGTTATCGACTGTCGATGCAAGTGTTGGATCTGCATATGATTTACTCGGCAATGTAAACGAGTTCAATGGCGATTTCCATATTGACAGAAACGCATTATTCGCCGCGACTGAACGTAATCGAATCGGATTAACAACTGCGTCGTAGAACACTAGCTGTCAGTTCTTGAAAATGTCTGTATGATTCACTTTAGGTAGCTTCGCTGTCAACTGCCTTTCTATCGACTGTTTTTTCATTAAGTGCTTCGTTGTACACCCTTTTGACGTCGGTGAAATCTATTTATTGATGATATTCATAGAACTTTCGGCAGATTTTTTTTCATTAACATTCTCTGTCGAAACACTATTCGTTTTATTCGAAACGTCGGCAGCCGTATCAATCATGTCTGACGATTTAAGATCTTTTGTTTTCAAATCTTTTTCGTTTGGTCTATTGCCGCTGTTTTCACTGTGTGAACAATCATTTTTTTCTTTGGTACTTGCTATTTGTCGTTTTCGATGAACTATTTACGTTTACGAGAGAACTATCGGAATTTTTCTGTAATTCGTTTCGAGATCTGATCGGATGCTTATCGAAATCTTTCGAATCGGTACACGTCATTTCCCATAAATGTTGTTTTCGTTGGTCTTTCGAAAACTGTTCGACGGTGTTATATTTCCTACGATTTGATCTCAAGTTATTAATCGTCCGAACGTGTTTCAATAACCTTTCGGTATCGGCGACTACGTCGACATATTCTTTGTGAATGGCGAACTGTTCATCGGTTTTTGTACTGACGTCAATTTTCAATTCGTCTTCTAACGATTCTATGTCATCTTGTAAATCATCAAACTTCTCGAACACTGACTTTACGTTTTCACTAATCGAATCGATATTAATCTCTCATCCACAGTAACCGTTTCACATTGGGTTAAAAATCTGGACAAATTTGTCATATAAAATTTAATAGTTGATCGCTCCTTGATCATTTTTTTTTAAATTCGCATCTGCCATCGTTAACGTTTCGAGATGGAATCTTTTATAAGGAAGGAAAAGTAAGCACTCTGTCAGTTTACTTTACCTTTTCGCGTAGTCAGAGTGAAGACTGAGTTAGTCTTTTTTATTCGATGCCCTTTTTACTCGATTTTCGCGTAATCGTAGCTCCTTTTTAAGGTAAGGAAAAGTAAGCACTCTAGTAGCTTATCTTGACCTTTTCGCGTAGTCGGCGTGAAAGATTAATTAGACTTTCTCATCCGATGCCTTTTGATTCTATTTCCACTTAATCGTTGAACTCTATTTACGAGGATCTACGATGTTGAATCTAAGTTCACAAAGTTGAATCGAATATACTCGTATATTGTAAATAATTGCTTTCGAGCATTTCGTCAAATTACTTTCTGTTACGTTAATATATATATATATATATATATATATATATATATATATATATATATATATATATATATATATATACATATATATATATATATATATATATATATAAATATATATATATATATACATATATATATATATATATTATATATATATATATATATATATATATATAAGTTTAAATAAGAAAAATTTAACCGAAAATAAATTGATGTCATTGATTATATTATCTTTTTTTTGATAATTAACTTTAATTCTCTATTCATGGATTATATATCATAACATCAAACAAATTATTTCATTAAGTTGACGTCATTAAGTTAATATGTTTACATATGTTGCAAATATTTTATATTTCAAATAATTCATTTACGTATCTCACAACTTAGACCCATTGCCATTGAAATGAATTAACAGCTTACGAAGAAAGAAAATGAACAACAAAACATTATTGTACACTTTTTTAATATACTGTTATATTGGGGTGATAGTTCAATTGTGTGAAATAATTAGAAGTATTTTTCAAAATATATATATTTCAATAAATGAAATCATTTAGGTGAAAAATGCGCGAAAAATACATTTATATAAACACGACGAAATAACATTCGATTTGATTATATTAATTAGTTATTTAATAGTTCACTGTTACACGAAAAACTTCTTGCACATCGACATATAATACTATTTTAACAATACACACACGAATAAAAATAAATGTAAAATTCTGTATATAACTTAATTTTATAAAAAAAAATATAAACTATGAAACGTGTGATTAACACGTTAAGCGCCAAGCCTATTTTGTCTTGCTTTACGTTTAGGCCGTTATGTCAGTCACCGGCCGAAATGCTGGCGGCCGGGGACTGACGCGGCCTGAATGGAAAGTTCGGTGTCAGTCACTGGTGACTGACATAGCGCTTATCGTGTTAAAATACGTGTACATTACGACGAACCCTAAATGATGATGGTAAACTTATTCAAAATTACAAATCGCCGACGCGTAATTATAATGACGAATGGACAGCTACACGTTTTTCTTGAAATAATAATTGTCAAGGTCAATATTTCAAAAAGTAGACATAACAGTACAGAGATACTTATTATATTTGATATCAATAGCCTTTATTGCTGAACACAAATCCATTTGAAATTAAATATGAAATTACATTGCATTGTTGAAACTAAAACTAACATTAAATTTCATTAAAGAAAATAACCTTTTTGCTAATATTTATTAATATTGTTCATATTGTTAAAATATAGCATTATCTAATTGTTATTCCACATGTTAATTATAAATATATTCATTGATGAACAAACGTATTCATCGTATTGAATTTATTTTGAAATTTTATGATATTCACAAGCAAAAATAAATTTCAAGTAAAATATAGTCTTTTTATTTTTAACACGATTAATGGATATAATATTTTGAACAAATTATAAAATTTTGATCTGAAAAATACAGGAATTTTTTAAAATATTGGACGCTGATAGTGTGTGGTGGAGAGTATTATATAGAATTCAAAACTGATATGTGCTGTGTACTTTGATTATTGTTCTACTGAAAATAATTGTTTCTTATATGGAATTTGTTTACACTTTTTAATTTTTTCTATAATATATATAGGGTACTTCACAGCTAAAGTGTGCTATCACGATAAATTACCTATTTTATTAAAACAAATAATGAAGAATACAAATAAAACAATATTATGAATTCTATGTAAAGTAACAAATATGTAGGTATTTAATCTTTAGTCGTTTCATAAAAGAATATGAGAATGTATAAAAATTTATATTTTATAAAATAATTCTTTTAATGTACTACTGTAAATCATACTACAATCAAAATGATCCACTGGGAAGTTCATAATTTCTCTACTTCAAAATCGTTTCTATTTCAATGTTGTCTTATTACTTCCCTTTTTATTCATGACTATTTTCAACATTTTGTTTTGCGTACGTTGGAGCCTTCTTAAATAAATATTGCACGTGTTCTTCCATATCGGAGTAACGTATGTCATCGTATGGGGGGTATTAAAGGTTTTTTCTATGCTTTTCATTTGACAAACGTAAAATTAATAATAAACGGAAAAAATACACGTCGTAATATATTATATAATGTTATGAATTTTTTAAAAAAATAAAATATTTTTTGTACTGCAAATTTGACACATGCATTACATTTAACAACCTTTTTTAGTTTTACAGTTGATCATCTCTAATATGGCATCCAAAATTTCTGTGAGTATAATTTGTGAATTTTATGTCTTTATTTCATGCATTTCCAACTTGTGGTCGACTCTTTCTTTTTTTAATGTGTTTATAGAATGTGTATTTGTGTATGTTTATTTGTCTATATATAAAAATTCTGTCACTTTTAAGTGAAGAAATGTTATTTACAGTGTTTGTAACACAACATGTAATGGATTGCTATTGCTTTTAAAAAAATTAAATTAATATATTGCCATTGCTTATTTCTTTTCAGTCAAAAGTATTTGAAATGTTAAATAGTTTGAGGTCTGTCTGAGATGGATTGAATATCTACATGTGTTACGTTTTTGAATTTCTCATTTTTATGTCAGAATGGTAATTATTTCTTCAGAATATTATTTACGGCAGTCAAAAGGTTAAACAAACCAGAAGTCACTGAACCATTGACTGAGTTTATTATACACGATTTCTTACGGAAAATTTTAGATTTAGCGTTACGCAAATTATATGTGCTAATTTAACCAACGGCGAACCGGAAAATTTACATATCCGACACCCCACAGGTCCCAACGAGGTCAGATTTATTTTATTTAGAAATAAAAACATTAAAAATAGTTGCTTCATCCCCAACAAAAGTGTTTTTATGTTTTAGTCGATATTCATAAAGATAGAATGGGTGTGCGCAAACATTTTCTTGCTAGTATATATAATATTAGGTCTCCCGAAAAGTTCTAACCGTTTTTACATTAAAGAAATAATACATTTTCAATATTATTATTAATATTTACTGAACAATATAATTTTTCATTCGTTACCAATAAGCTCTTCTCAGCGTGATAGTAATTTGTGAATTCCATTTCTGTAGAATGATTCATCTTTGAAAATTGAAATGACATTATCGGACAGAATACTGCAGGCCATAGATAACATCCTGCTGCGGCAACTCTCGTCTACATTAGCATCGTCGGTGGACGGAGGCCGCTCTGCGACTGGATCCATGGACGCACGTCGGTCTCGCACATACATGAACATATTTGAACAATTTTTCGAACATTTTTTAAACATATATTTTTAATATGTGTATATACAGTTTCTTTTTAATCAATTATCATTATACATTTATACTTTATCTGTAAACTTAGTATATAAGTTTTTGTATTTGTTTTCTTTATTTTTGTTTGTTTCTGTGTTTTGTGTTTAGTTTCTAAGTTTAATTTTTAACAGACTCATAGGTTTTTTTGAAAATTTTTCCTGAAATAAAAATACATAAACAATAAAAAGTGAAAAAAAAATATTAGCTCAATATCCAACAATTTAAAATACAGTTATATTATTTTTTAAATCGAATAGCTTAGTTTATAATCAAATTTTAAAGTACATGTCAAAATTCTTGTAAAGCAAAATTATTTAACAATAAACTTTTCTTAAACTTGAAGAAAGATTCCTGGTTGTGGCGAAGTCTAACACCGACGGGTGAAGGCCGGCGTCTGGGTAGTGGGTGAATTCGTCAGGATGAAGAATATCGTATTCCGACTCGTCGAGAAGTGTGATTAGTTTGGTACTGTTGTTTTTGTGAACGTGACAGTGCCAGGTGGGATGTTTGGCGTTAAAATCGCCGATGGTGATGGTACGGTGGCTTCTGTCCGTGACCTGTTGAAGATGTTCCAGATCTAGGGTTTGACCGGGGATGTAGATGGCTGTGACAATGGTTTGTAAACAGTAAACAGTGACATCTATTGGTAATAATTTATTTTGTACAAATTTTTGTTACAATGATCTTACTTAAAATTAGCTTATTATTTACATATTACGCTATACAATTGGATGACGATTAGTGTTCGGTAATAGTTTTTAATGTTTATATGTCTTTGTTTCGTGGGGAAACTTTCAAAATCCACATAAAAATAAATGTTTATTGATTAAACTTAAAACTAACTTATATACTAACACAAACTTAACTAAAACACGAGACGGCACAAAACACTTAATTCACTTTTCGGTAACTTTTCACTTCACTTCTGTCACTTGTTTTCGCCGATAGGCATGTCGGTGGTGATGTCGATTGTTATTTCAGGAAGGTGTCCAGCTTGCACGGCCAGACGGGAACGAGAGAGGTTGGAAGTATTATGTCATAGACGGGAAGATGATGTTTTTGGATTTACATGTCGGTAATGTTTCGTGGTTAAGGATTAGAGGATTTCGATGTTTCTTCACGTTGGTAAGATAATTTGTGGTAATGCGTGATATAAAGTCATGTATTGTCTCTGTCTGTGCACGGGCATGTAATTTTTAATACCGGTGCGAGTGTCTGCTTGAAGAATAAAGCGCAGAACTTTGTTTTGAAGTATTTGGATAGGTTTTAGTTTGTATGGACTTGCAGTGCACCAGATCGGGATGCCGTACGTCAGTGTTGATCTGATACATGCTTTGTATAGGTGAGTTTTAACGTTCAGAGGTATGTTTGAGTTTAGTAGTGGTCTGAGGGTACGGAAAGCGGCCGATGCTTTACCGAGCCGGTTTTGGATGATGTTATTGAATGTCAGTTGTTTATCGAGTACCAGGCCTAGATATTTGATTTTAGAAGAACTTTGTATTCGGGTGTTACCGAAGGAGATGTTCGGGCATTGCATTCGAGTCTTTTTCGTAAAGGTAATAAACGTTGTTTTGGCATGATTAATTTTAATTCTATTGTTTGTATAATATTTTTCGAGAGTCGCGAGGGCGGATTCGATTCTGGGTGGGCGGAGTGCTCCATGTCGGATTGTGGACATTATGCAGGCGTCATCTGCATAGAGAGAAATGTCGATTTTGTCGGGAATAATCGGGATGTCAGAAGTAAAGATATTGTACATGATAGGCCCGAGCACGGACCCCTGGGGGACGCCGGCTGGGATATCGTGTAGCGGTGAGGTCTTACCAAGAGATTCTACTGCGAATGATCGCTGGGAGAGGTAGCATTGAATTAGTTTCGTCAGATAAGCTGGCGGTTTCGTTCGGTAGAATTTGACTAAGAGAGCATCATGCCAAACAGAGTCGAATGTTTTTTCAATGTCCAGGCACGTGACGACGGTGGCTCTGGAGAGAGGTAGATTGTGGTGAATTTTGTCCGTAAGGCGGTGATGCTGGTGGACTATGTAATGTCCGACGGTGAAGCCGAACTGTTCCTGTGGGATAATGTTCTTTCGGAGGTGTGCTACGAGGCGCTTTTGAATGGCCTGCTCGTAGAGTTTGCTTAGTGTCGAGAGTAGGCTGATGGGTCAATAGCTACCGGGGTTCGTCGCGGGTTTGCCTGGCTTTAGCAGCCGAATGATTTTCGAAGATCTCCAGGCAATTGGGAAGTAGTTCAGGTATAGAGCTAGGTTTAGAATGTTACGGAAAGCGTTAACGGCTTTCCTCGGAAGATGTTTTAGATGGGTGTTGGTGATACCGTCGGGACCTGGGGCCGAGCGGTTTTTGAATTTGCGAATGTATCGATTAATTTCCATAATGGAAATGTCCGGAATGTAGGTAGTAGATGGGGGAGATTTTCGAAGATTTTTACTAAAATAAGCGTAAAAATCGAAGGTGTGTGGCTTGAGGAGTGATTCCCCGGTGGTGTGGGCCTTGGTGAAAGTCGTGGTGATGGCGTTGACTTTGTCCTGGGGATCGGTGAGTAGGTCAATGTCGTCTATCAAGAGGGCGGGTCCATACCCGCCCTCTTGACATCCAAATTCGCATCCATATGCGAATTTGGATTTCAGATTTCGGGCGAAAGTCCAAATCGCGTTTTTGTCTGAAGAAATAGACTTTAGGAGTTTACTGTTCCAGTCTTCTTGTTTGAATTTTCTAATACTATGTTGAATGAAGTCAGTCAACCGGTTTTTCTCGGCTCTGTAGAGAGGGTCGCCCGTTCTCTGCCGGTACCTTCTAACGCGGTTTTGAAGTTTAATTGTCTCCAGGATGTCGCACGAAGTTAAATGAAGTTCTTGAAATTCTTGTACGTTTCCATCGGCTTGTTGTAAATGATCTAATATTCGCTGCAATGCAATCAGATCGTCTAAAGTTAGTTGAGGTTGATTTTTATCATCGTCGCGAGTGGAACTCGATTGCATGGAACGGCGTGAAATCACGTCTTCCTGTTTCAATAATCCATCTGCAGTATTCTGTGCAGAAAAAAGTTCATCTATAATTAAATGTGGCTCGGTTACTACATCCGACGTTAAATATTTCTCGTCGATATCTTGTCGAACCGATCGTTTCGAAGTCTAATCGTCTCCAGGATGTCCTGGGGGAGTTTACACTGTGGTGGATGGTCGGTTGGATTGTCGGTATATGGATGCGAGAAGCCTCCTTGATCACGTTGAGGAATTCCGTGATCGTTGCATCGATTTTCTCGGGTGTGTCTAAGATGACTGGAATGTGGATGTTATTGTCGATGTGGGATTTAAATTCGCGCCAGTTCGCGTTTTTAAAGTCAATGATTGGTCGGAGTTTCTGTGCCGCGAAATTGTCGTGATTGTGGGGACGTGATCGGAGTCCGGACCGTCGACGGCTTCGACTCGCGCCATAGTGGCAGGAAGATTCCTGGTTATGGCGAAGTCTAGCACCGACGGATGGAGACCATTGTCCGGGTAGTGAATGAATTCATCCGGATGAAGAATGTCGTATTCCGACTCGTAGAGAAAAGTGGCAAGTTTTGCACCGTTGCTGTTATGATCGTTATAGTGCCAGGTCGGATGTTTGGCGTTAAAATCGCCGATGGTAATGGTGCGGTGGCGTCTGTCCGTGATCTGTTAAAGATGTTTCAGACCGAGAGTTTGGCCAGAGATGTAAATGGCTGTGATGATTGTCTGTCGAGTGTCCCGAGTGATATAGAAACGTGTTCTATATCAGACTCGAGCCGTGGTAGAGCGGAGTGGGGGAGAAGTTTGTTTACTAGAAGGGCGATTCCTTCCCCTTTTTTGTTTTGACGGTCTTTTCGGTAAACATGGTATCCCTGGTACTCGTAGAGAAATGTATGGTTTGAGAAAAGTCTCGGTGATGGCCGCAACGTCGATGCGGTGTGTCTGGAGTACTCGCGTCAGTTCTGTCAGATGTCGTTTGAGCCCTCCTCGGTCGTTAAAGTTAATGACTTTTATCTTACCAGCGTTTAGAGCCATCTAACGTTGGCGGAAGGCCCGGATAACCTGGACTTTTTCGAAGACGTCTCTGCATTTCGCTAGTTGTTGTTCAAGGTCCTCCATGGTGGTGAGCAACTCCCATAGGCCCATCCTTTCGGTGACTTCGTCGATCCTCTTGAGGGTTTCCATTGGGTTACGTTTGTCTATCGGTGGTGGCACGGCGACAGGTGATGTCCTCGGTGCGGACTTTGACCTGGAGCCGAGGGCTGGGAAAGTGGTGTCGTGGGCCTGTGGGGCCGGAGCGCGGCGGTCGCGAGACCGGTTCCAGGCGTTGGATGTCGGTGGTGGTGCTGGGACAGATTTAGCTGGTGGAGATGGAGTCAGCGCTTCCTTCGCTGCTGCTCCAGCAGGTGGCCGGCGTAGATCGGTCTTTTTTGGTGCAGTCTGATGTACCATGATCACCAGGGCATTTGACGCACTTGGGTAGGAGGCGACAGTACAGTGAAGCTTGACCGCAACACTGGCAGTTATGATACTGCGAAAATCCGGTACGCAGTTGGTATTTACGCTAGTACACTTTGCAGTGTATTAGGTCAATACGCGTGACTTGGGAGGCGATGGTTCCGTTTGCAAAATCAATTTTGTAGCCGGGCCGTTTGAGGTTTTCTCCCCGCATGGAGTGTATTTCCAAAACGTGGAGGCCGAGTTCGGTTAGTTCTTCGTAGATTTCGGTGTTGTAGTTCTCTAGTACACCCCAAAGGATGTATTGGAGGGGCTTGTTTTCGGGTAATGTATACGTATAAAACGGAATTTTCTGCTCCTCGAAAGCGGATCGGACGGTGTTCCAGTCGGCCTGCTCGGAGAGAAGAACTTTAGTGTCTGAGTCGTTTACATACTTTCCTGGTACTTTGCTTTCGCACTTGCTTTACCTCGGCTGCATCCGGTCGATCATGACGTATGCGAGTCCAGCCTGAGCATACAATCACACCAACGTGAAAAATGTTCAGGTGTTCCAAAATAGGTGCGCTAGGTTAATCACTGATGCGCACTTTTTTGTTCCAAACACCTTTTTATTGCTTTCGCAGAAGCAGCCAGGGTGTAGGTAAGGAATTTGTGATTTTCGGGTTTGTCGATGAGAACGAGTGGCGGCGGTTTGTATGTTTTCTTTGTGTTGGTGGCAGCGGGAGGCGTTTTAGAGGTTGTTGGTTGGTTGTTTGTGTTTGTTGTTGTTGTCCTTTTCGCGGGCTTTTTGACTGGCGTCGTTTGGTCGTCAGTGGGCGGAACTCCGCGTTTCTTTAGCTTTACTTAGGTCCACGGGTTAAGTGGCATCGGTGTCATGTCGTTATATGGGTGATCCTGTAAACAGTCATAAGTGTTAGATGTAGATATTGTAATTATCGGTGTAGTTTCCATTTCGGTGTTTATGTGATCAGTGTCGGTGGTGTGAGAGTCTGTGATTGTATTGTCGGTTGTTTTGTCGATTGAAAAACCAAATATTAAAAATGTTAGAACAAGGGATAATTCAACATGCCACATCTCCATAGTTCAGTATTTGGATCGTTCCAAAGAAACTTGACGCCTCAGGAAAAAGAAAATTGAGAATAGTTATAGATTATAGAAGTTAAATGACCACACGATAAATGACAAATATTTACTACCCAATATAACGAACATATTAGATAAGTTAAGTAAAAGTTAATATTTTACGACATTAGATATTGCAAATGGATTTCATCAGATCGAAATGAATCAATTGACATCCCAAAAACAGCTTTCTCAACAGAAAAAAGGACATTACGAATTTGAATGTATGCCGTTTGGCTTCAAAATCGCACCATCAACTATTCGAAGAGTTATGGATAACGAGTTATATCTTCAGATCTGTTGACAGTGCATCAAGATAACATTGTTCTGACTCCAGACGTAAACATCCGGAGTATTAATAAAAAAATAGATAATAAGTATAAAATTCATATATAAACAATTGTAAAACATTTCTCTTTTAAGTTAGTTAGTTTGTAGTCGAAAAAATAAGAATATTCCAGGTTTTTTGAAACTTTTCCTATAGAATCAATCAGAGATCATAAATTCACATCCAAACATACCCACACTCAACACGTACAAATTGGCATAATATTCTTGGATAGACTGCTAACAAAAATTCTGTATCAAATTGTAAAGGTGCGTTCTCACGATTCAAGTTTAGTTGACCAATTTTAGTTGATCAACAAAAGAGAGCTTGGAAAAGGAGATCCTAGCTGAACTACAAGAAAACCCAAATATCGGCGTGGAGGAAGTATTCCCAATGACGGGACTCGCCATTAGTTATAGGAAAGAATCATAAATAAAAATATAATAACCAAGTAAATGTGATAATTTAATAGAACAATTAAATAACACACTTTACACACAAAAAAAACTAATAAAAAATCTCCAACAATGCCTAACCAAATAAACTATCAATTATTCAGATTGTATGTAGACACTATTCCAAATTTCGATGGTAATCGGCATACATTACGTATTTTTATAGATAGTTGCGAAAATTTAATTAGTAATTTCTCAGAACCCCAGGATAATGCATTAAATAATTTTATTTTACGGGCGATCTTAGGTAAATTAACGGGCAGAGCTCTTAGTTTAATAGGTTCAAGAATAGTTTTAAAAAACTGGACTAGCACCAAATCCGTTCTAAATCTAAGCTTAGTGATCAACGTAACATTGATTGCTTGATACAAGATCTAATAGCATAAAAACCTTTAAAAAATGAAACACCTTATAACTTCGGTATTAGACGTCAAGACGTTAGAAGCTTAAACATATCTAAGATTAACACCTAATACATGAAAAAGAGAAAAAAGTAACATACATTAAAAACTACTAACTCAATGTTTAAAAAAAAATCATAAAGTAATAAATGATGAAAATTGAAATTAGCGTTCAATACTTGTAAAAACCTATTAATAAATTCACCAATTTTACAATATCCACATTTAACGCAAAATTTCATACTAACTACAGATGCATCAAATTTTGCGTTAGGTGCAATTCTCTCGCAAGGTTCAATTAACTCAGATAAACCGATAGCATTCGCATCACGAACGTTAAACGAGACCGAACAAAAATACAGCGCGATAAAAAAAGAATTACTTGCTATTGTATGGATATGTAAAATTTCAGACCATATCTTTTTGGACGAAAACTTACTATATAAACGGACTTAAGACCATTATAAATTAAATGAACCTAATTCGAAACTTATCAGATGGTGTCTAAAATTAGAAGAATTCGACTATGATGTAATTTATAAAAAAGGAAAATTAATACCAACGTCGACGCTTTATGGCGAGTAAAGATAAACACTTTAGAAAATGAATCATTTATAAATAATCTTAAGATAGTGATATATATATTCAAAATATTGATAAATTATAAAAATTATGAAAAATGTTTCAGATACTTTAAATAAAGTAACCTATGTTCCTAACAAAGTTCTGTTTTTTTGAAATAAAATCGAAATTGGTTCTCTAATTTTTTTTCTAACAACTTATGTATACAGAATATATGTTTTACGTAATTTATCATCTTTTTATCCATTCTAGATATTTTTTACACTAAAAAGTGATTTTAAATAATAAACTATGTTTATTATAAAGCATCTCTTTTTTGTATTTTATCACGCTGGTACACTCTTTATAGATTGAAACCCACTATTATATTTACATACATCAATGCATCAAACCCTTTTACAGAAAGATATGAAATTTCATTTCAAAATTTTCATTGGTTTAAGAATTACATCGATTTTATGAAGTTATTTTTGTGCATGTTTTTGTGAAATTCGCCGGACTCTAGATGAAGTCTAGCGCGAAATACAGCGGATCGTAACGTCTTAAGGTAGAATATTTAGATATAAGAAATCTATGTATAATATATCATTACATATTACACAAATGAATTTTCACCCCAACACCACAATAATTTAAAGTGTTCAATAATCACTAATTGTTCACTTGTTATTTATAATTATATCGGCTGATGCATTTCGATGGCGACGCCATCATCGTCAGAGCCTTTCTGCGATGATGGCGTCGCCACCGAAATGTATCAGCCGATATAATTATAAATAACAAGTGAATAATAAATGATTATTGAACACTTTAAATTATTGTGGTGTTGGGGTAAATTTCATTTATGTAAAGTGAATCAGCCAAAGTTCCAAAACAACAAATAAATATCATTACATGTTAACTATTTTTTATAAATACCTTATTCATACCAATGAATGTTTCGTATTTCGACTGTTTGTTTTATTGAGTTAACCAGCATACTGCGACTTGCCGGTTTTATATGAAATACAATCGGTAGTGATGAAATGTTCTTTATCGGCTTATTCCCGAAGATTTTAATTAAATATTACACTGAGCACAACACAAACGTAACGGTGAACGTATATTCTAAAAAAGTCACTAAAGAACACGAGCGATTAATTTGACTGTTTTTGCACTTGAATGCCCACGCCACTCGCATTTAACTTATTCTACACGGATCACTATTATAATTGATGTTGTTTACTGTTTCAGATTCCGTTATTCACTACACTTTTACATCAGCCGTTACTAACCGAAAAGATGATACAAGACCGCGCATCTTGCCTCTTATTGGCCGAAGAGAAACCAATGAGGTGTTCGTTGCAGTCGTATTAAATCAGTGGTGCGTAACCTTTTTACACTTGTGACCTCCATATTCAAACTGAAATTTTACACCACTCATATTTTTGTTACCATCCTATTATAAGCCATATAAGGATAGTAATAATAAAAGTTGTTTTATCACATACCCATTTATATCTTTATGGTATATTTCAGTACATACAATTAAATATAAGATTTTTTAAAATAATGCATATGAACAATAAATATATAATATATTAAAAAATATTTTCTAATTTAAATAAATGTTATGGCTGTGCTTACATGAAATTCATAATTTCTTCCATGTTTGGCTTAATATTTGAAACGGCAAGCCGTAAATTCTTTTCAGGATCTAAACGTGACCGATATTTTGTTTTTATTGCAACTAATTTTGAAAAACCAGTTTCAAACAAATAAATTGATGCAAACTATATTAATATTTTTACTGATTTTTCGATATTTCTTCAACTCCGAATACTCATCGCCAATTGAGAGCTAAAATTGTTGATAAAACAATGATTTAATTTGAACTCGTAAAGTTTCATCTGAAGAAATATCGATAAGTTATTCCTTTTATTTTATAGGAATATTGGAATTTAAAGAAGAAAGTGTTTAAACACAAAACTGGTCAGACACACAATAATGTGTTGAGCAATTTTTATGTATTTTTTAAATTATTTTTTTTAGTTCTTTCAATTAAAAATGTATTATCCAACATGAGAATTTTTCCAAATTTTCATGACCTCTAAAAATTTCTCTACGATCCATTAAGGGATCGCGACCCGCTGGTTGCGCACCACTGGATATAATCGTACGTTAACGATCAAATGTGGCTTTAATACCGTTTACCTACATTATCAAATAATTGATTTTGTTTACATTACATTCTTAAGGTAATCACATCCTGTTCATATATTTTGAAGTGCATTGAGTGAAATTAAATTTAATGTGGTTATATTATAAATATATATATATATATATATATATACATATATAATATTCGTAAACACACATACATACATAGGTGCGTGAATAAACTATTAAAACAGCATTATTAACCGTCTTAAAGTTTTCTGTGTAAGAGTGAACTGTTAAAAAACTACTTGATATAATTTTATTAAATATGCATTTTTAAAAAAGACACCTAATTAGTGCTACTAAGGTTAGGACGGGTTCCTTATATGTATAAGTATCTACATATATATAAATATATATATAAATGTAATGATTGAATAATTGATACAACTAATTACACTAATTGACAAATTTGATTCTTTTAACCAAATGATTTATTATTTGCATTATTAGAACAGAAAATTTACTAAGATAGCAGGAATTGTTTTAATGTCCTCTATGATATATGAACCAGTGATTATGAAATTGGTCTGTCATATATTTTTCATTTTGACATAATTTAAATTCTATGTTTGAAATACACACACACACACACACACACACACACACACATATATATATATATATATATTTGAAACACATTTTTCTATAATGGCAAATAGAAAAAGTATGTATATTTATTCTTGAAATATAATTCTTTTATATCATTTTAAAAATGCTGTTTTACAAGACAAGTTTTTTAATATTTGAAGTGATTTAGACTATTTTCAATATAATTTTCCTTCAGTTTTCCTTATTTTTTTACCATACTTATTAAACGATCTTTGTTCATATATATATATATATATATATATATATATATATATATATATATATATATAGATAGATAGATAGATATAGATAAATGTGTACACGTGTGTGTGTATGAATGTATGTATTTATGTACACACACCCAACATAGGCGTATGTCTAAACCTTTATAGTAGCGTTATTCACCGTCTTATAAGTTTTCTGTGGTACAGTAAGGTGTTAAATAACTAGTTGATATAATTTTATAGAATATTCATTTTTTAAAATAAATCTAATTATTGTTAATAAGGTTAAAACAAGTTCCGTATATGTGTAAGTATCTATCTATTTATATATATATATATATATATATATATATATATATATATATATATATATATATATATATATATATACAACTAATTACACTATTTGACAAATTTGCTTGTTTTTGCCAAATAATTTGTAATATTATTATAAGAAATTTCTAAGATAGTAGGAATTGTGTTAAGTCCTGTATGATATACGAGCCAGTGATTATAAAATTGGTTTCTTATATAATTGTCATTTTGAAATATTTTAAATTTTGTTTGAATTATTAAAAAAAAAAATCTATGATGAAAAATCGAAAAAGTACATATATGCATTTATTCTTGAAAACTAATTATTATATAGAATTTTAAAATTTCAAATATATATATATATATATATATATATATATATGTAATAACTGAATAATTGACACAATAAATTACATTATTTGATAAATTTGATAATTTTTCCCAAATGATTTAATAATAAGTTTTATTAGTATAAGAAATGACTAAGATAATGGGAATTGTGTTAATACCCTGTATGATATATGATATAATGAATTATTTAAAAAATATTTCTCTATGATGACAAACAGAAAAAGTATGTGTATTTATTCTTAAAAATAATTCTTTTATGATTTTAAAATTAGTTTGTGACAAGATATTTTTTAGTATCTGAAGTGACTAAGATCTTTTCAAAATTAATAAAAAAATTAAAAAAGACTTCTATAAAGAAATAATAGATTTTATTCAAAAAAGTTAATAAAAAATTATCACATTTAAAAATTCCAATTATTTGTAATTGTTGTGAATTTCTCATATAATTCACTGATATGATATTTTGAGAGCATCAAGTTTATTTTCTATAATAATATATATATAAATCACATTATTAAAATACCAAATTTTAAATATAGAGCTTAAAATGAATATTATTGCTATGGTAATTTACCTGAATCACTATTTGATAGCATAACAGTATTTATTGAATTAAAGTTTATGAGCTAACAATAAATACCTTATCATAAAATTAAGATTTCTAATAAAAGGTGTGATTTAGACGACAATTAAAATAAAATTAAACTAAATTTCATTAAACGAAAAAAAGACCCCTTCAATAAAACCGTTACTTATTATTTTTTTAAAAAAACGTTTTCGTTTATTATCTTAATCATTGCTAAATAAATTTAGCAAAAAATATATTTTTTAAAATTTTTGACTTACATTTCTTTCATAATCGGCTTATGTGTGTATATGTTATGAAAATGTTATCAATTTTTCGGAATCGTTGTTAACATTATATTGGAGATATATCTTTATCCATTTCATGTATTTATATATATAAATATATTTATACACACATACATATATATATATATAAATATATTTATACATATATATATATATATATATATATATATATATATATATATATGTGTGTGTGTGTGTGTGTGTGTGCATGTATGTACACATACATACATAGATGTGTGTATAAACTGTTAAAGCAGTTTATTCACGTCTTCTCAAGTTTTCTGTGTAACAGTTCTTAAAAAACTAGTTGATATAATTTTATTGAACATTCATGTTTTAAAATACATCTCATTATCTCAACTGAGGTTCAGGCAGATTCCATATCTGTCTCTCTTTATATATATATATATATATATATATATATATATATATATATATATATATATAATAACTGAATAACTAATACAACTAATTACACTATTTGACAAACTTGATTATTTTTACCGAATGGTTTATTATTTGTATTATTAGTACAAAGGATTTACTATGATAGTAGGAATTATGTTAATGTTCTGTATGATATATCAACCAGTGATTATGAAATTGGTCTCTCATATAGTTGTCATTTTGAAATATTTTAAATTCTGTTTGAATTATTGAAGAAAAAAATCTATGATGACAAACAGAAAAAGGATGTATATTTATTCTTGAAAAATAATTCTTTTATATAATTTTAAAATTTCAAAAATGGCGTGTGACAAGACAGATTTTTTAATATCTGAAGTGATTTAGATCATTTTCAAAATAATGAAAAATTCAAAAAACGAAAAATAAAAAATAATAGATTTTATTACAACAAATTAACAAAAATGTTTGTTTAAAAATTAGAATTACTTTCAAATATTGTGAATTTTTCATAATATTTACTGTTGTGATGTTTTGAAAGCATTAAATTACATTTCTATAAAAATATATATAAAGCACATTATTTAATCAAAAAAATTTAAATATGGATCTTAAAACGAATAGTATGGAAATGGTAATTTACCTGCATTACGACCTGATAATATAGCAATATTTACTAAATTTAATTCTATGACCTAACAGTAATTATCTTTTCCTAAAATTAAGATTTCTAATAAAATAAGTCATTTAGACTACATTTAAAATAAAATTAAACTAAATTTCATTAGAAGAAAATAATATCACTTCAATAAAACAGTTACTTTTTATTTCATAAACTATAGTATCAAAATCCTATTATTTGTTGAAAATATATTTCAATAATAGTGTTAAAAATTAAATTACTATTTTACTTGCAATTAAATTTTATTTGTAAATAACATAAAATTTCAATTTTCATTTGATAAATACTATCATTCAGTAATGAATATATTTATAATTAATATGTGGAATATATATTAGGTAATGCTATATTTTAATAATTTTAATATTAATAAATATAGGTTTTAATATATATATATATATATATACTGAAGAAAAATTTAGACAAATTCCATGTAAAAAACAATCATTTCCAGCAGGACAACAATGTAAGGATACAGCTCACATAAAATTTTCAATTCTATATAATACTCTTTACCATACACATCATCACCGCCCAATATTTTTAGAAAAATCCCGTATTTTTATAATTAACATACTATTATTTGTGGAAAATATATATTCTATAATAGTATTAAAAATACAATGACTATTTTACTTAAAATTTATGTTTGCTTGTGAATATCACAAAATTTCAAAATAACTTCAATGCGATGAATACGTTTGTTCACCAATAAATATATTTATAATTAATATGTGAAATAAAAATTAGATAATGCTATACTTTAACAATATTAACATTAGTAAATATTCGAAAACAAGTTATTTTCTTTTATGAAATTTAATGTTAATTTTAAAAATACAATGCAGTATTATATTTAATTTCAATTGGATTAGTGTTCAGCAATAAAGGCTATTGATATCAATTATAATAAGTATCTCTGTACTGTTATGTTGTTATGTTTACCGTTACAAATATTGACCTTTTACAATACTGTTATGTTGTTATGTTTACCGTTACAAATATTGATCTTTTACAATCATTATCCCCAGAGAAACGAACAGTTGCCCATTCGTCATTTTAATTGTGCGTCGGCTTGTATTCACAAGCATCAGTATTTCATACTTTATAGTTTTGTTTTTTCTTTCAAAATAAAGTTACATACGGTGTTTGATATTTTTATACGTGTGTGCATTGTTAAAACAGTATTATATGTCGTACAAGAAGTTACTTGTGTAACAGTAAACTATTAAATAACTAATTAGTATAATCGAATAGAATGTTATTTCTTGGTGTTTATTTAAATGTGTTTTTCGCGCATTTTCTCCGTAAGTGATTTAATTGAACGAAATATATATATTTTGAAAAATACTTCTAATTGTTTCACACAAATGAACTATTAACCCAATACAACAGTATTTAAAAAAAGGATACAATGATGTTTTGTTATTCTTTTTCGTAAGCTGATAATGCGTTTCAATGGCAATGGGTTGTAAGGTACGTAAATGAATTATGTATTTCAAATATAAAATATTATTTGTAACATATATAAGTAGTATTAATATGACGTCAATATAATAAAATAATTTGTTTGATGCTATGATTTATTTAATGCATGTTACATACATACATATATATATATATTTATTTAATGCATGTTACATACATATATATATATATATATATATATATATATATATATATATATATATATATAAGACAATTAATTTCTTTTATAAGTATTTGGCAATAGACTAGAATTTTGTTGCTCTAATTGATGATTTTTATTTATTATATACACTTTATACATGATATATACACTTTAATTGCAATTCACTATTACCTGGAATTGATAAAACGACAATTAAAGTCTATTACTTT
Organism: Neoneuromus ignobilis; assembly: GCA_029203775.1. Classification (NCBI taxonomy): domain Eukaryota; kingdom Metazoa; phylum Arthropoda; class Insecta; order Megaloptera; family Corydalidae; genus Neoneuromus; species Neoneuromus ignobilis. The sequence goes on along the minus strand of CP092094.1, from coordinate 28,863,862 downwards.
CTATCTTTCTATTAATTTGAATTCTATAATTTTATCTAAATCTATTTATTTATTTATTTATTTATGTTCTAAAGTTTTTATTTCATTTGTTTTATTCATATATTGAAACCTTTAAAATTTGCCAATCATTCTTGATTGTCCCATCTAGCGGGGACTACCAGAAGGGCGCGCGCAAAATTTATCAAGCGCGGCAAATTCAATTAAAGAAATTATTTTCTTTATATATATATATAGAAATAAACAAAAATGTTCACAATTAGTAACATAAGATATCTCTAAATAAAAAATAGTTTATAGACCCGATTTCTATCTTGTAATTATATTATCTTGTTAATAAATATATCACAAGAATTCCAATGATATATATATATATATATATATATATATATATATATATCATTGGATACATACATATATATATATATATGTATGTATGTATGTATGTATATAAACACTCACACATACACTTATACGTATAGAGTTTTCAGTAAAAAACATATTTATTTCCTCAAATAACTGAAAATGTTCATATTGAAGTTTCCTCTCTTTGTGAATTATAATTGTGGGTGTAAATTATACTTTGTATTGAAATGTATAGAGTACATATGTATGTATATACAAATAAGCATATATATATATATATATATATATATATATGAGCCTTTGATTTTGAAAGGGGGTAAAGTCAATATTATGTTATTGCTAGATATTTTATGGTTGGCATTTGAATGGGTTTAAAAATATTCGTATGCAGTAACAGACTTATTTTATATTTTTTGTGGTCTTATTTCATGTAAATTTAATATGCAATAATGGTTATCCGTGTTGGGTGAAAAAAATCATGGTTTTGGTATGCGCAAATGGACTTCCCTCATTTTCAAAAGCAATGACTTGTTGAAAACGTTGATTTTCTTTGAATGGAATATAATTGTAATAACAAAAAAATAAATATTTCATTTATTTAATTATTTATTTTATTTCGGTATTTCATACTTCTTTCGAAAAGCCTATAATAAAACAAAAAATAAATTTAATTATATAGAAAAAAGTGGATAAGATAAGAAAAAATATTCAGTAATAAGCTACATGCATATAATTATATTTCTTAGTTTAGATGGTAGAGATTTTTAAAGTATTCCTAATGAATTGGTGGTACAAAGGGTAATAAATCCATCATATCTTTATATTTTTCTTTAGTAATAGGCTTATTTTTCGCATTTAAAGATGATAATACTATTTTTCCGAAACTACTTGGTCTACCCCGTTTTGGTAATACATTTAGAGTTTTAAATTGCGAATCTTTTTCCATCGATGTTTTATAAAACAATTTATACGGCGCATTTCTTGAAAATCTTATCCAGAAAATATTCAATCAATTGAAAGTTTCTCCATCAGTATTTTTTGTTCTTTTCAAAATTGCCTCCTCCAGAGGATTGGTTGAATAGAAATCTTCACTTTTCATTTCATGTACTGAAAATTCATTATGTATACGACATTTTTGTATTAATTTGTAATAATCCTGGGGAAAATACAGCAAATTAGTTTTTCGAATCGCCATTTCTACAACTCCAAAATCGCGATCGTTTGGCAAGAATGAATGTCCTGACAATAAAAATTTATGGTCAATAATATCTATATTATTGTCGCTAGACTGGACAATTTTCATCCACATTAAGGCCAACTTTATGTTTCTATTTTGGCCAGTGCACATATCACTACTTCTTGTGATCCTCTGATGCAATTGTTTCATCCCAAGTATACATATGAACACCATCGTCATGTAAATTGTGGAAATCTTGATTCAAAATATACATATTTCGTTTATAATATGCAGTAGAAACTGTTAGTTTAGGGTGCGATAGTGCTTTTTGCAAATCCAAAGTAAAAGTGAAATACTTCCTGGATTTTTGAGGCTAACTTTGTATCTTCTATTTTTATATATTTTATTATTATTTTTTGTATTTCTCCCGCGTAATTTTTGTATTTCTCAACTCACAATAAATATCGTTGACGAAATAAATTATTGGTAACTAATTTATACTGATATTAAAAGATATTTATTGTGCATTGATTCAAAATATAAATTTATCGTAATTTGTAATAAGAACTAGCTTTAATTTTTTTCATAAAATGGATTTCCCCATAAAAATCAACGGCTAATGTTATATATATGATATATAATATATATATATATTTATTGTTCATTACAGTTGTTAGCATCACCGCGTATCATGCGGGAGATTGCGTTCGATTCCCAGTTAATCCCTTGTAATAAGTCGAGGGTTGACTAAGGCTTTAACCTCATCTTTAAAAATAACTGTCGAGAAGGGAGTAAAATGGACTTCACCAATCCGCCTGGTCATGGTTATGAAAATCAAATGTTAGCATTCATTGTGGCTCATATGGACTGATGTGGGCGTATATGATGATGATATATATATATATATATATATATATATATATATATATAGTATTATATTTATTGGTATTTACAAGCCTGATATAATATATTAATTACATTCAATTTGAAATTAACTAATTGCAGTGTATTTTTTTATGTTAGTAGGATCTCTAAAATATAGTATAAGACACTAACATTTCACAAGTTCGTGTTAATGATTTATATTTAATATAATCTTTAGTAATTTAGCCACAGTTTTAAACATTTTCAAAAATAAATATATTATATATTTTTTGTACTTTAGCATGTTAGTTACATATTAATGATTTAATTCCCCATGTTACTTGAAACCACAATGTAATTTATTACGGTCTGTTGTTCATAAATTTGTTGTTAACAATCAAAATGTAATATTTCTTTGTATATATGTAAAAAAACAATTATGTTTTTTATTCGTTTTTTTAAATAGCTTCAAGTTCTCGTTATTTAATTCATAAATATTATTTGTGTATAGTGTATACTGAATGTTATTGAAAAATCTGTGTTTTTATGACTACACACATTACGTTATTCTAACATTTGATTTGTGCATCACAAATTATTTACTTGAATAAATTTCACCCTATTGATTTTTTATGTATTTCGTGGCGTTTTTTTAGTTTGAACTTATAACGTGCGTATTTTTTTGTAATTTATTTAATCTTATTAAATGTGCAGTTCAATAAACATTATTAATTGTATTATTACCATTACACACATTTATTATAATGTACTAGCGTACAATCATTTTAAGTTAGTGACTGTTGTAAGTGTTGTTTTTCCTTTTTAAATTGGCAATGATTAATTTCAATTAAATTATACTTGTGTAACAATTTGTATTACATTTGACATCAATTATATAAGGTCATCCTAATGTGACGACTAGATTTGTGTTTTATTATTGGGTTGTGTAATATGAAATGTCGGATTTTCATTTTATTTCCCATACAATAATCAATCATGTCATATTACACGTCGTAATAAAAAGAAAAATGTGTATAGAGTGGTGGTATAGAGAAACACGAGTATAATTTATTTTGTTTCTTTTTAATAACACACAAACCTAGGTGTCATATTTGGATGGCCATATATGTATATTAACCGAGAAAAATATTAGTAAAGTTAAGATTTTTAAAGTGAAGAAAACAATTATTTCTTCTTCGGTGATTTTTTACATGGCTTCAAATACTCTATTAATAATTCAAATATATTGTTTCATACTCTCGTTATTATAAATATTATTTGTGTATAGTTCAAATATATTGTGTACATAATTCGTATCAAATGGTTCTTCTTGAAAATTCTGTGTTTTTATGACTACATACTTTACATCCGGCAAGCGTCGGTAAACGACAAGTCAGTCTTTTAGTGAAGAATAAGATAAATTTTATTGAGAAAATAATTACACGATGTTTTAAAAACAGAAAAATTCAAAATTATAATTGTAATTACTATAAAAACAAATATAATTATCAAGTTTTAGTTCATTAATTTATGAACTTTTATTATAAACGTTCTCTTCGTTTTCAATGGCTCCCCTGATGCTGAATTTGTGATGTCAGTTTAGACAAGTCTGGTTTATAATTAGTCACTTTGAGACAAATACAACCGTCTGAATTTTCGTTAGTTAAACAACTCTTGTTCTTACTTAAAATCAATTTCATGTGTAAAAATATTTACTCACATTTATAAGTAGAACCGAACGCGGATAAAAATGCTAAAAATAATTTTTTTCAAAGATGAAAACTTCATAGAAAGTAATGCCTAACACGTTGATATAATGAGAATATGATTATCTTCAGTTTTTTCTAAATCTTTCCGCAATATCTTGAATTTATTCGTTCACAACGTTAAACTTTTAAAATCAATCATTTCTAAACTTAAATTGTAAATTTTAAGATATTCAAAACACTGCAAATCTGAAATATTTTCGTCTATTTTTCGAGATGTATTATAAATGTAAACATTTCGCCGTGCTTTTTAAAACTTTGAAATTACTTTCAAATTCACTTCTAATGTTCAAAATCCAACTTTCTAACATATTTAGATTTCTTTCATCGATATTTTGTTCTCATATTGGCATTTGTACAAAAGAAAGAAAAGAAATATTTTAGTTTTTATGTCAGTCTCAAATAATATTAATTTTGAAGAAAAACTCTTCCATTCCTCGTACATTTTCAAAATTGTGTGGTTATTTCCTTAGAGTCGTACGTTGAAATTATTATAATGGTTCATTATGTCTGTTAAGAACAAAAGTCTTAAAAACCATTATTTATCATTGAGTTCGAGATCATTTTCACCGTTTTCGTAAAGAAATATTTGTATATCATCAAAACACTCTACAAATATATTAAGAACTTTTCCTCGACTTAACCATCGTATTTCAGAATGTAACAGTAAATCTCCATATTTCGATTCAATTTCCTCCAAAAAAGTTTTTATAATTTATTTTCATATATTATAGTTTATTTGCGGAACTCAAGTGGTTCACTTGAAATTATCAAATGGGTCACCTGGTGACCCGCTTGTCATGGGTTGCCGACGCCTGCTTTACTTAATTCTAACATCTGGCTTGTGTATCACAAATTATTTACTTGAAAAAGATTTCACCCTATTAAACTTTCAAACATACATTTCGTAGTATTTATTCTTATTTTTAACTTATAATGCATGTGTTTTTTTGTAATTTATATAATTTTATTAAATGTACTACTAATATCTTTTTAAATTTAATTTATTAGTTTCAATTATATTACACTTGTGTAACAATTTGTATTACATTTGGCATCAATAATATAGGTCATCCAAATGTGACGCCCAGATTTGTGTTTCGTTAAAAAGAAACATGTATATAGTTTCTCTTGTTGTTGTTTTTTTTTAATAAAACACAAATCTAGGCGTCACATTTGGATGAACGTAAATTAGAAAAATTAATGTTTTTGAAAGTAAAGACTTCTAATTAAAATATATAGAAATATTTTTTAACAAATCTATATAATTTTTACTTATTTAACTCTTGTTTATTTAGTAATATATAAAGATCAACTATATTAAATCAAAAATGTAAATAAAAGTTACGTTGACAAAAAAAGTCATTATTTCTATCAAAAAAATATTGACAAAGTTGTAATGCTTTTAAATTAATTAATAGTATATTCAAAACACATTGTCATTAATATTGTGTAGATAAACATTTTCTTTTATCATCTCTTTTAGTCTATTTGATGTCGAAGGAAATAATTTATGTGCTAATTTTAGCACTTATGTTTTTCCATTTAACCTCAATCACCCACCGTAATTGAAATTTACTACTAATATATATATATATATATATATATATATATATATATATATATATATATACATATATATATATATATACATATATATATATATATATATATATATATATATATATATATATATATATATATATATATATATATATATATATATATATATATATATATATATATATACCTTTATTCCAGCTGTCACAAGCATCAGAAACCAAACAATCCAAAAACAAAGGTAAGAAAACCAAAAATAAAGGCTCTCAACTGAGCGCAAACAACCCCAAACCAACCAGCACAATCGCGACTGCAAAACCGCCCCCGCCAGTAGTGATGCACAACAAGCAAGATCATCTCCAACTTTGTAAATCGGTACGTGCTGCTGTGAAGAATAATTTCCATGTCAAGGTCATTGACAACGAACATAGGATTTACACTTCGGGCGTATCTGATTGGCAGGCTGTGAGACGTGGCCTAGGTGAGGTCAAAGTCTCACACCATCCTTACTCTCTGTCAGAGGACAGGTCGCTTGAACTTGTGTTCAGCGGTCTGCCGACAGATCTTACTAATGAAACCATGGAAGATCTAAAAAAGAAAGGTTACTGGTAACTGAGGTGTACCCCATGAAAAGTCTCTCAGTGAAACAATCACACTACAAGATAAACTTCTCCAACGATACAATATCGAAGAAAGTAAACCTCGTCAGATACCTTGTTGATTGCAAGATGTACTGGCCGCCCTGCTGCTACGGATCCTGCTTCCAGCGCTACTGGATTTCACTCCCCCACTCCTTCTATCTCTATATATACGCGTTCGTACGTCTTATTTTCTCGGGACATCATTCTCGAGCGAACATCGAAACCGACCGCACGTACCTGCGATACCGTGCGTCCGTACAACCGACTTAACATCTGGCGAACAAAGGTAGCGTTGTTGTTGAAGTACAGTTACTGTACCTGAACACAAACAATAACATCTGTAAACATAACAAAGTGTGTGCACGTGTACTTACCGTCGTATACCGCGTTATTTTTCCGTCTGCGTCAGTGTGCTGTGTTTACGGGAAACCGATAGTGCAGTGTGAGTGCCAGTGGAACGCTACATCCACGCTCAGGTCGTTGCAAGGATTGCTGGTTTGTTGAACTTCGTATCGTCAACACAGGTTAGTGATGGTTAAAGTTTCCATTATCGAGATGGTCGATGTGACGCCAAGCGCTGTCGCCGGTCCGTCTGGCGTCGCCAGGTCGGCTGCGGTCGCCGGTACATCCGGCGTCCCTGGCCCGTCTGGCGTCCCTGGCCCGCCTGGCGTCCCTGGCTCGCCTGGCGTCCCTGGCCCGCCTGGCGTCCCTGGCTCGCCTGGCGTCCCTGGCCCGCCTGGCGTCCCTGGCCCGCCTGGCGTCCCTGGCCCGTCTGGCGTCCCTGGCCCGTCTGGCGTCCCTGGCCCGTCTGGCGTCGCTGGTCCGTCTGGTGTCGCTAGGTCGGCTGCGGTCGCCGGTACATCCGGCGTCTCTGGCCCGTCTGGCGTCGCTGGTTCGTCCGGCGTCAGAGCGAAGCGTGACCGGGAAAGCTGCTCAAGCGACGACAGTCGCGGGAGCATGTCGCCCCTCCGGAAACGGGAGTGCGATGTGTCGCCTGCGCCTGTCGTAAACGACGATGAGGACGGATTCACGATGGTAGTTAACCGTCGTCGTAAATGTGCACCTCCGGTGTACATTTACGATAGTTCGTACCTCGCGTTAGCTGATGCGCTGGACCGCGTCGGCATCGATTCCCAATTGCTTGATGTCGTTACCACTGACTCGGCGCAGCGGATTAAGTTCCGCTCCGACGAGGAATTCCGTCGTGCGCAGTCCGTCATGGATGAGCTGGGCGTGGAGTGGGCCACCTACCCTCTTCAGAGAGAGATTGACTCCAAGTTCGTCATCCGTGGTATGACTGTGCGCGATTCTCCGGACGGCGTTCGTGAGTCAGTCGAGATGGCTGGGTTCAATCCCCGGCATGTCACGCAACTCCGAACTCGTGGAAAGCTTGCTCCACTGTTTCTGATATATCTACCACCTGGGGGTGACGAGGCGAAGAGATTCTTCGCCTTGACTCGCCTTCGGGGGGGGTGCATATCAAAGCGGAGCACTTCCGTGGTCGTTGGGGGCCGAGACAGTGTTTTCGATGTCAGCGCTGGGGGCATCCGTCGGTGTCCTGCAGGGTGGCGCCTCGCTGCGTGGCTTGCGCGGGTGCTCACGACGCTAAGTCGTGCACCAGGTCGCGGGACGACGCGGCGACGTGCTGCAACTGCGAGGGGGAGCATCCCGCGAATTATCGTGGGTGTCCCTCCTACAAGGAATTTTGTCGACGGAAACAGCGCAGCGCTCCGCGTGCGAAGCTGAACCTGCCTCCAAAGGCAGCGGAAGCTCCCGCGGGGGCCGGCAAGAAGAAGGCGAAGGCGCCTGCAAAGGCGCACAAACCTTCCGACGTGCCGGGCGCTGTTGGCTATGCGCGCGTTGCTGGTGGGCGCGGTCGTGAGTCAGCGGGGGCTGACGTAACGACCGCATCCAAGACCACTGTGGCGAAGGTGCCGTCCGGGAGTGGTGGTCCTGCACCACGTCCGGCCGGAGCTAAAACCACAAAGGTCAAAAAAGCACCCGCAGAACCTGCCACCAAGTGCGAGCGCGTCAAATCCTCTTCCGAAACCAAGGCGCGCAGGGCGAGTAGCACCCCCAGTGCTCCCCCCGACGAGCCGCGGAAGAAGAAGAGGAGAAAGAAGAAGGGTAACAAAGGGCGTGACGCCCCCACGGGCGCCCCCGTTGTTAGTAGTGAGTCGAACGCGGTGCGGGTGTGTAGAGACCGCAAGGTTACTCCCCCGCCTGCGAAATCAGGTGATAAGGTAGAGCAGTCGAAGGTGACGACGACTAAGCCAGTGCATGTAGTAAAGGCAAAGCCAGCCACCCCCGCCAAGGCCAAGATCTCCCCGCGCAACACCCCCCCCCCAACTACGAGGGGTGCTCCGAGGAGATTGAAGCCCGCGAAACAGCGCATCTCAGCACGTGCTCCCCCAGCCCCCTCAGCAAGAGCATCCCCGGCGGACGTCGGTCTCTGCGGGCGCAAAAGTCGGCCAAGACCCCGGTCAAGTCCGACCCAGCGCACGCGAGGACGCTGACGAAAGCAATCCCAGGTCAGCGCTCAGGCGAAAGGGTTTTTGTAATCTCAGAATCTGTGCAACTAGTAGATGTAGTTCAACAAGCTTTCGCCAACTTAGTGATGCAAATGGTCCACGCCACGGGCTACGAATACTAGCTCGTCGCTGTCGTGAACCATCTCCCTCCCATTCGTGCCCCTTCACGGACCTAGTTAATGTCAGACAAACCTCTAAATATAATTTATTGGAATGCCAACGGCATTAAAGGTCAGGGCACAGAGCTACGCGAGATCGCAGAACGCCTCAGGATCGACGTTCTGATGATTTGCGAGACTCACCTCTCGCCGGGTAAGCGCTTTTGGATACCCAACTACATCACCTATCGTGACGATAGACAAGTGGGACGTGGTGGAGGAACCGCTATTCTTATTAAGAAGAGCATCCCCCATCACGTCATGGCTTGTCCACCGCTTCAGTCTATCGAACCGACCACGGTCGTTGCCAAGTTGGGTGGCCGAGAGATGCTTCTTGCCGCGGTCTACAGCAGACCCAAATCCAAGTGTTCTTGGGCCGGTGTTGTTCAATCTGTACATCAATGATGTGCCGAGGGGACCGCACACGGCCCTCTTTGCGGACGACATGCTAATTCTGGCGCAATCATGGCAACCGAGAGTACTTTGCTCACGACTGCAGGCTCAACTCGATGATCTCGAAACGTTTTATCGGACGTGGAGAGTGGGGTGAACGTGCAGAAGTGCGCAGCGGTCCACTTCACCCCTCGTCGGAGCGCCCCTAGGCTCGGCCCACTCGAGCTGAACGGGTCTCCGATCGAGTAGGTGAGCGAGGCTAAGTACCTCGGTGTCATACTCGACCGTCGCCTGGACTTCAGGAGTCATACTAAGTATGTTCTCTCGAAGGCCCAGGCGCAGCTCTGCAGGTTGTATCCGATGCTGAATAGGAAGTCGAAATTGTCGCTGAGAAGTAAGCGTAAGCTCTACCTCAGCTGCATTCGACTGATTATGACGTACGCGGCTGCAGCCTGGGCATATCACCCGAACAACACTAAAAAGCTGCAAGTGTTTCAAAACAAGTGCACTCGGCTCATCACCGACGCGCACTACTATGTGCGGAACACCACCCTTCATCGCGATCTCCAACTCCCTACAGTAGACGAGTTTGTCCGCGGACTAGCTAATCGACTGTATGCGGGGGCGGAGAAGAGCGACAACGCGCTCGTCTGTGCGCTTGGGACTATCGATCCTCTCGCGGAATACAGCAAGCACAAGCGGCCCCGTCTGCTTGCGCCGCTGAAAACCGTCGACGGATAAGTAAGCGAAACCATCACTAACATCTTGGCCGGCAGTGGTCGCCCCCGCGAGGGTGACTTGGAGCTCTGTCGGTTAATCGAAAGCATCAGTCCCACAGAGGACAACAGAAATGCTCCCTCATGTGCTAATTTTTCTTCCACGCAACGAACCAGGTGTATGAGCAGCGTGAGTCCGAAACTTCCCTCGGGAAAGTTGGCACTCAAGTACTGGCGGCCAACGTAGGCCTCAGACGCATATTATCTTCTTAAACTATCTGGAGAAACACGTACAAGAGTCATATCAAAAACTTACAGACAACACAAAACAAGATACTAAGAATGGCACTCGATAAACACACGAGATACAAAATCCCTAGGCTACACGAAGAAGCGAACATAAACACAATTGCAGACTATATAAACATTATGGGATGGAAATTCTACAACAAAATAAACCATGACAACCCACTAATAAACAATCGCGAGAGAGCGAAGATCGTACCTATGAACAATAGAATAAATAAACTTAGAAGGAGGAACGTAGATTGTAACTGAACATATTCAACGACGATATCAAAAACACATTGAAAAGGTCAGCTACTAAACTGAAAAACAAAAAGAACAACGCGGCCGTCGCGAACGGCTCAGTCTGGGGGGAGGGGGTCATTATTTCTCCAGCCTTCCATTTTTTAGATACAAAGATATATATTTGTGTTTTTTGTAATTTTTCCCAAATCGCGAAATAGGATCAACAATTATGAGAAGATCTAGAACAAACCATATGAAGATACATGGCAAGCATAGGGACATGGTCCCCAGGTATGCCAGAGAAAAGAGGCACGAAATTACCAGATGGCGTACAACATCCAAATGCTAAAAAAAATCAAAATAAAGTTCTCCGATTCATTCTTCAAATAGACATACGTACCCCTATCAGAAAATTACATGCCCGTGCACAGACCGAAACAATACATGACTTTATAGCCAGAATAACAACAAACTATCTTACCCACGCAAGGAAACATCGAAATCCGAAATCTCGAAACCTTACCGACATGCAAATCCAAAAACATCATCTTCCCGTCTATGACAAAATGTTTCCAACCTCTCACTTACCCGTCTGGCCGTGTAAGCCGGACACCATCCTAAAACAAAAATAACCGACATCAACATCGACATGCCTATCGGCGAAAACTAATGACAGAAGTGAAATGTGACCGAAAGTGTATTAAGTGTTTATGCCGTCTCGTGCTTTAGTTAAGTATGTGTTAGTATTTAAGTTAGTTAAGTTAGTTTTAAGTATAAACATAAACATTAATTTTTAAGTGGGTTTTGAAAGTTTCCCCACGAAAGAAAGACACATAAACATTAAAAACTATTACCGAACATTAAACGACAACCATTTGTATAGCATAATATGTATATAATAAGCTAATTTTAAGTATATCATTGTAACAAAATCTGTACAAAACAAGATCGCACTAATAAATGTCACTGTTTACTGTTTAGTTAAATGTTCATATATTCGTCAAAATAATTGGTATACATGATCATTGCAAGGCTATTTGCTGATGTGTTCTTCAACGGATGTTACTTCGTCGTTCATTTTTCAATGCTGTTTGTAACAACTCTGTCGAGTTTCTTTTTAATTTGGAAAATTGTTGTGTATTTTCCATTCGAAAACCCTTATAGACTGATATGTTGCTGAGTATGTTTGTCCTCTGTAATTTATATATTTTATTTGTTAGTAAAATATCTTGTTATTTTTTTATGGGATAATTTTAAATGATTTTTGTTTTTGCAGATTCTTCACTAATTTTTTGATAAAATTCTGCTTATCATTTATACGAAGGAGAAAAAATATATTTTTTTAATATTTCCATCATTTAAATATTGTAATATTTCTGCCTGATGACATTTTTATTCACTTCTTTATTTTTAATCGATCAAATTTGCTAATGATTAATATTTATGTCATCGATTCGTTCACTGAATACTGTTATTCTTCTGGCACAGTTTGCAATGAATCGGTGTGTATTTATATATATATTTAATTCTTGTTTCAATTATGCGAATCCAAAATCGATTCGTGACCGAGCAATGTTCTTTCTTTTAAATAATGCAATCGATTTATTGGTGCCATCGACGAAGCCATTATTTTCCTTTGAAATTTCAATTGTCGAATGGGTGTCTTCATGATGATTTCTTTTTTAGTCTGATTTGCTCGTGTGGAGATAAAACGGAGTTTTATTATATTTTGATTTTTTTTATTCGATTTATATATTTTTTAAAAAAAGGTACATAACGACATCTGAATTTTTTTCTTACAGGACTGATTGGATTTTACAATTTTATTTTACAATTTTTGTACTAACTTTGTAGTTGTTAATTTAAAAATGAATATTGTTCTGTTGAACATTTATTTTTTGAAAAAGTTCTGTTTATCATTTTCTCTTATATCAGTTGTCTGTTTATAAATATTTCTATTGACTAAGATCGTACGATTTTGAAACGTCGATTTCGTAATTTCCCAATATTGACCAAGTGTACGAGCCTTAAATTAATCCTATGACAGCCGTTCTTTCGACTTTTTCTATGAGAGAACAGATGGCCACAATGAATATTTTTAAATCTGATTTCATTCACTCCTCACGTCCGTGTTTGTAAGTGATTGTTTGCTTGTACTGATTTATTATTTTGCTGAAATCGGCTTGATGCTCAATCTTAATATAATTGATTGAGATTTATTCGCTAGCGATGTAATTTTCAATCGTTGTCAATGATGGCACTGTCATATTTTATATTTGCCATGTGTCCGATGCGACCATTTGTCTTAAATCACTCCTAATCGGAATATCAATATTAATTTTTAATTTGCCCATCTCTCATTTTTTCATAAAAAACAAACAATAGTATTTCGATTCGAAACTATTTTTATAACTGATTGGAAATCTTTTTTTAATTCATTCGGTTAGAACTATCGACACGTCAAAAGAATTTGTTTGCTTTTCGAACGTTTCTGATTCTGTATATCGGGCGAATGATTTTCCATTCGCTTCTCTCTCTATAAATTCAATTTATAGTATTCTTGAAGAATTGATGTTATCTATGGTCGAGTGTTTGTGACGACCTTCGATTTAAAGATGAGATATTTTCATCTTTTGAATGCTATAGCTCGTGTTAGCTTCCTAAGAACGATTTTTTCAATTCGCTTGTCGTCGTATTGCGTGTTTAAAGAATGCTCATTAGAAGAATATTTGCATCGTGTATTCCATTCTTCACTCATTAAGCAGATAATTTGTTAGATTATTGCATTTTTCAAACGATCAACAAGTTTTTCTTTTCTTCAAATAATTTTTTCAATTGTATGTACGAATTATTCCCTCGAAAATTATATTTCTTTTCATAGAAATAAAATTATTTTCACTTTGAAATCACTCGCTCGTAAACTTACATCTATTTTATTCGATTAGCTGTTTTTGAAATCGTCATATTTGATTTTAATGTCTGTTGTATTTACAGTTTCTCGAATGTAGATTCAAATTTATGTTTTTATTACATTATCTACAATTTGTCTATTTTATTTTCTCTTTCATAAAAAGAATTCCCTATAAATTTATTTTTTCACTCTTGCATCGATTGGACATTCTTCCAGACGGTTTAGTTTGTGATACACATTTGTTGAATTATTGAACAAAGAATTGTAGTTTCATTCAAAATTGTTTTATTGTTTTCTTTTGATTCATTTACTTGTCTAAAACTTGTCAAGTTTAATTTAGACAGCAATTGTCGTTGTTTTAGAAAAGTACGAACACATTTTTTTATTTTTAAAAAAATATCTGAGAATCTTTGCAGTTGCTTCCGACTTTTGAATCGTGCGACTACGACTCCAATTTCGAAACGAAATCTATTTTTTCAGTTGTTTGCTTGTTGTTCTTCTCTATTGTAAACATTGCATACCAAATTGTATAAAATATGCATAAAAATGGATTATTTTGTACAACAGACGATTGAGTTTCGAGCTCGACTCATTGAAGCCGTTAAAATTTATTCGAACATTTTTTTCCAAAAAATAACTAGATCTATAATAAAAATTTATTCTTAATATTTAATGAAAAAATCTGAAAATGTTGTCAAGTACATCAGTTTTTTTTAAAAAAATCTCCTTTTATCTATGACATAGTCGTTAAGACGTCATTAAATTCATTGATGAGTGTCTTGTTAACATTTTTGAATCCGCACGAAGAGCGTTTGTAATTTTCATGATCTTTTGGGTGAAAATAATCTATAATAACAGCTCTACATAAAAAATCCATATGCTGATTTGGACATTTAACAATTTTTTTATGTTCGGTTCTCTGTTAATTTTGTTCTCGTTCTTTTTCACACCAGTAAAGAAACATTTCTTATATCTTTTTTTAATCTAAAGATATATATTTTTTATGTCTAGTTCTTAAAACTAATCAGTGTTCTGTAATTTTAATAAATATCTACAGAGCGTTGTCCATCTTCATTCGTTCTTTTTGTGTGAAAAAATAAATCTACTTTATTTTAATTAAATGCATTTTTGAATGTTGATTAGTGAATTTTTTTTGGAAAAATCATCAGACAATAATTATTTTGTCGTTTTCAAAGAATCTATTCCTTATTTAAATATTTTCTGTGAATCGATTTTTTTTCATTCGTTTTATTGTTATGAATATCAAAAGTTTGAATTCCGGTCGATAATTGATAAAAATTAATGTCATTTGATTAGAAGTCGTCGACAAGCGTATATTTTTCTTCATTTTTTTTCCACAATGTTCCATGAACTAATGACTGCACAGTTTTTTTCATAAAGAGCGTTTTAAAAAACTTATCATTTATTCGATTATCATCGATGTTTCGATAAATCGACTGCACAAATCGAAACTTGTCTGTTCGAAATTTTATCTAGAATTCCACATTGTAAGAATTGTTTTTACGTTCATTATCATTTGAATTTGAACTTTTCTAAAAAGAGTGTGTATAATGCATTAACTGCGTGTAATGCAGAACATACGCCGTTGTGTCGATATTTTCTACTTTCCATATCAGTTGTGTTTTGATGCAGTTACGAATTCTTGTTGATTCATGAATTTTCTTTTTAATTTTAATTCTGAGATTCAGAATGCATGTTTATTGTTTATTTATATATAATTTGAGATTTTCAAAGACGATACAAAATACAATATCGTCTTTATTATCCTTATTTCAATGATCATTATTTTTCAATGATCTTATCCTTATTTATTGAAACACGTTTGTTGTTTCTTATCAAATTATATCCCATGTCCGAAATGTTTTTACAACACCAATACGTTTGCATTTTCCAAACAAACATTCGGACATTTGTTGTTCATTTCGAACAACACATATTGTAGATATTTGTTTTAGAGTCTTGATGAAACTCGTGTTTTCGATTTAACTTTAGGTTGTTTTGCTTCCTAGAGTATTCTGTTTTTGGATTTCGTATTTTTTGGTTTTCAAATTGCACATCGAATTCGAAATTGAAATCGTACGTTCGTTGCTGTTGTTTTCTTCAATAGTTTTATAAATTATACCGAATCAATTCGTACAGAAATCCATCTTCATATATAAATTATATTCCTGCTTGATATCGTTTGTCTAACGTGTTTTCAACGATTCTTCTCATCAATTTCTTAATTTTCACATATTGTGAAACGGTGTCTTTTTAAATTTTTCTGATACAAATCCATTGTTCAAATATTTGTTGATCTCGTGTCAAATTGATTGATCAAGACGTATTTTTTATCATTTTTTAATTTTGATATTTGTGTGTTTTTTACGATATTTAGTATAAAATTCTTCATAACAAATGTGAATCTTTTATATTCGACGTGATGTTTTATTTGAAGTGGTTTTTTTTTCTTTCATTTAAAAAAAGGTATAACCGATTCATTTTTCTTTATTTGCATCAATCCATAAATAATGTAATTAATTGATTGTCTGGTCGTTGCTATTGACCATTGTTGAATAAAAGTTTTATTTCTATACAAAAGTGTCTATTGAAATGCTTTCATGTTTTATGATGAGACAGTGAAAAAATCATCTCGTTCGTCCGTATCAATATCGCTATATCTTCTTATTCATATTTTTACAAAATTTAGCTTTTCGTAAACTTTTCATACAATATCTGAATATTTGACCATTCCATAATAAAGATCCGTAATGTGATCTAGAAATACTTATATGAATATCGAATGCCACGATTTCTACTGAATCGACAGAATATGATGAATAGAAAACACTTTGTTTACTACTCTTCTTCAGATTCAGTACCATGACTTTACATTACGTTCATTTAATAATTTTATTTAAATAAAGTCGTCAGAGTTGAGTACTGAACTCTGGCACAAATTTTTCATATGCAAAGCAGTCGTAGGTTGAAAAACCAACTTTTGAATTTTATCTGAAAGATCATTTATACAAACGATAAAAATAGAAAAGACCCAATTACGTTATTTTGAAGTACTTTATAAGTTACTAATTTTTCAATTGACGGTGTGTTTTGAATTTTAATACTTGGAATAAAATTTAAGAGACATGTTTAAATCCATCGGGTGATTTTATTATCAACACCAAAATAATATAATTCATTATCGATTAAATTACGAGAAATTTCAGCAAAAATATTAACAAAAATTGAACAATGAATGTGCTTTTAACCGCTCGACAGAAATTGTTAAAGTGTGATGTGGATGTTTTATATAAACCATCGTATTAGCCAGACATTAATATTTATTCTGATTGCTTATAAATTATTTACACGGTGAAAAGGTTCAGTATTTTCGAGTTCATCCAAAACTACTTAGAGATGTTTTTCAATGAAAAATCAAACAATATGTTACGTCGATAGAATAATAAATCTACCGAAATATGGCCTTAAGTTATTGATAAAAATAAAGAATACTTAATTGGATAATTTGTGTATTACTGGCTAATGTGTAGAATTTATTTTTAGTATATATTTCGAATACATTTTCAGTTTACCCAATATGTGTTTGTGTTTATGGACAATGTGATGATTTTTATATTAAAATATTAATGAATACTGCGTTTGAGTTTCCTGAGCGAGAATCTTGACGAGTATCGATTTTCATTTTGTTGCCAATTCGTATTTATATCTATTTTATTTTTAAGTCTTAGGTATGTTTTTCAATGTTTTTATCGATGGTATTAATAACAAGTAAATTATTTTATTTGCACTATTGTATATCAATAAATAATATGATAATAATTGTATTGAAAGTTTAAGTGTTTGTAATTTACATCGGGTTATTTTCAATTGACTAATTGACACGAAATAATGATAATGATAAGCATTTATCAAAGAACTAATATTTTTAATGATTACAAATTGCAAATATATATTCGGCACGTAATTTGTTGGTAGCATTAATATATATATATATATATATATATATATATATATATATACAAAGATCGTTTGATAAGTATGGTAAATTTATTTATTGTTTAATTTAATTAATTAATTAATTAATTTAATTTTTTAATTTAGCTTTTAATACAGCTTTTACAACTGTAACCCGTCAATCAATCACAATACAGCGAATGATCAGTGACCCACGCGTTTAATGATGAACAACAATTCAAAGTCTTCAACAACCCCTCAGTGACAAAACTCTTACCGCCTAGAGCCGCTGTAAACAATGTTTTTAAGTAGGTTAAGTTAGCAAATA
The DNA here is from genome assembly GCA_029203775.1 of Neoneuromus ignobilis. Classification (NCBI taxonomy): domain Eukaryota; kingdom Metazoa; phylum Arthropoda; class Insecta; order Megaloptera; family Corydalidae; genus Neoneuromus; species Neoneuromus ignobilis. The sequence goes on along the minus strand of CP092094.1, from coordinate 28,845,948 downwards.
AGCTATTTACAACTAAGTCAGTATAATTAATTAAGATAGTTAAGTTAGCGTAAGTTAAAATAATTAAAAAATTCACATTAAAACAGGTTTTTTGACATTTTTCCTGTATTGTTACAAAATTCCACCAACACATATCGAAAATAATGATCAACCATAGGCACATTTTCATAAGATAGGCAGCCTAATTAACCCCGAAAATATTATGTAAACTTCATGTAATTATTAGACAAAATAATTTTTTTCTGATTCTGATTCCCTAAAACAACTCTTAATCTGATCATTCGATTCGAACACACATCGAAGATCTGTTACAATCTACCCCAATTTAATATCAACCTCTATTATAATTCATTTATTTTTTTTGGGGAAAAAACCTGATACAAAAACAATAAATTTCGAATAAAACAAATCTCTATGACTGTACGATGTTCGTGATTTATTGAGTAAAATATAACATCCCTCGAATTTAAGGGATGAAAAGCTGTTTATTGGTTTTAGTACAAAATCTATGTCCCTCTGCTAGAATTTTTTCGTAATGGATCATTGAAATAATTTCTAAGTATCGATAATTAATTTTTGGACAAATTTGTAGAACCAAAAGGGCGTTAATTTTTTTTTTAAAAAAAAAACGTTTTAGTAAAAAAAGTACAAGTGATTGATATGACAAGTGATGTATTTTTTGGGAATTACTTCGGAACTCTTGACCGGAATTATAAAAAAAATATATCGTTAGAAAGGGTAGTAAATTCTCTACAAAATGAGAATTTACTGCCAAAACAGAATTCTCTGCAAAAACAGCATTTACTTGAGAGTTGTTTACGAACTTTTACGTCAAACAAAAAAAACAACAAAACTCAGATGTTCTCCTTCGGCACGCAAACCTGTCAAAGAGATTTCTCTATCTGTCACTTGTGTGTGTGTGTGTGTGTGTGTGTGCGTTTGTGTACGATAATACGTTCTTGACCTTCCACGTTGAATCCGGCGTCGATAAAACGACAAAAGCGGCCGCGCGACATCAACAAACCGTCAAGCTTTCGCGTGCGTGTGTGTACGAGAAGAGAAAGAGTCGAGATTTAAAAATAGAACGAGCGCACGAAACGACATCAAAGCGTTTTCACTTTGATGTCGGCGAAAGTTGCGAACAGCTGTTGCTGCTCTGACACTTCGGAGCTTGAGTTGTTTCGTGTCGACGTCGTCTCCGATGACCGATAAACGTAAACGGAGAGCGTGGCGTCGACGCACGACGTCGGCCAAGTTCTGTTTGCGTGCGCGTCAGTTCGATGCGAAACGATGTGCATTCGGGGTTCGACGACGACGGTGGGCAGACGGACGGCCATCCCCACCGGAACGGGAATCGATTTAAGGGTAGGAGGATCGGCCGGAATGTGTGTATGCGTCCCCATCGAAGGTGGGTTGTTTGGTTTTACGATAAGCGCAGACGATGGAGGATGGGATGTGTACACGAATATAAATAGGGGGAGATCGGTTCCCTATTCCACCCGAAGGATAATTGCTATATGAGGCTTGAGGGAAAAGGGGTTGTACGCGGTGGTGGAAGCTTTAAATGATATCAGTACAAGATATTATATTTTATATTTATATATATAAAATGACTACGAAATCGCTATACATACCAAAGTGGAAAAAAATTTCAAGAACATAATTGCTTAAATCGGCGATTAGGGGCAAAAAAAATATCGTCCATTAAATGAATATTATATCGTTGAAAAGGACATTAAATTCTCTATAATATGTATGGGGTTGATTTTATTGGAAAAAATTGTACAGCTTGGAAGAGTTCCAAAAAAAAAATTATTTTTTTTTTGAGAATAGTCGAAGATATTGTTTTTTGAAATTATCTCTCAAAATAAAAATAGTGTGCTAGAAGATTTGTATATCTTTTTTAATTTGTATATCTTATTTAACAAATTTTTTCTACTCACATTATTTTTTGTTGTAAGATTAATTGTTTCATAGATTTCAGTTGTAAAGTGGTATTGTATATAGAAATGAAATGAAAAATGTAATAAACAACTTATTGAAAAAACAACTAGTAAATTGAAAAAAAGCATTTGCGTTTTTCTAACTTGCAAACGTTTGTACGATACCATCGGACACTGTCAGTGGAATGTATTTTAATATAAATAGTCATCTAATCGAACCGAGGAATGGATGTCTGGTGTCGTTATAGCTAGTATTAAGCTGAAGAGTCAGCACATTAAACAATTTGAATACAGATATGTATTCGATATATAGTATCTTGCATTTTACGACCGTTCTTATTTTTTAATCGATTCTAAATTTGTCGAAAACAATGAAACCAACAAAATATTTTATTGTAGTTACTTTTCATGAAACTTTTAGAATATAATTATAAATTCTTACAAAAGAATATATTACTACAACTTCCTATCTAAATCGTAGATATTTTCAAACTATTAACTAAAATTGATTTTCTAATATTTACAAACAAATGCACATTCTACGTAATTATTCTTTTTTCTCGGATACCAACTTTGTGCAACACGTACTAATAACCAGTAAATTACTGTTAAAATATGTATTGCCTTTCTGTGTCAGTATATTTATTTAAATTATATCAATATATATATATATATATATATATATATATATATATATATATATATATATATATATATATATATAACGTCGGCGGCAAAGCTAGGTTGTTTTGGAACTGTGGCTGATTCACTTTACACAAATGAATTTTCACCCCAACACCACAATAATTTAAAGTTTTCAATAATCGCTTATTATTCACTTGTTATTTATAATTATATCGGCTGATGCATTTCGATGGCGACGCCATCATCAGAAAGGCTCTGACGAGACAATATTGAAATACGAGTTCAGCCTAACCTTATCCACATAGTAGATTTTATTCACTGTTACTTTCATTCAATTTTATCGTATATTTTTAAACAATTTCCATTTTAAATTAATTTGTTTATAAATAATTCCCTTTTTAACATATTTCAAATGTGAGTATATAATATTCTTACACATACGATCACCTATATTTTTAGTTAATTTCATTAAATTCCAAACGTAAATATAGTTTATATTAGCATTTATTCATGAACAATTTCTGTTATCAATTAATTTGTTTATAACTAATTTCCTATTTAACATACTTGACATGTGAATAAGGAACACTCTTATAGATTCTATCAGCTATGATTCATTCAATTCGAACTATAAATATAGATTTGATTGATGTCATTTATAAAAACAAAAAATGTCAATTGATTTGTTTATAATTAATTCCTTATTTAACATGTTTAAAATGTGAGTAAGGAACACTCTTACACACACTACAAACTATGTTTACAGTTAGTTTTATTTAATTAGAACCATAAATATAGATTTGACTAACGTTAATTTATATCAATTTCTATTGTCAATTTATTTGTTTATAACTAATTCACTATTCAACATATTTGAAATGTGAGTTAGGAACACTTTTAAATATATAATAAGCTATGTTTACATCGAGTTATACATTATATTATCCACAAAAAAATACAAAAATCAAATATTAAAAAGATTAATTATATGACTTTTTCTTTTTATTGTATTTGAATGATAACTATGAAGTATATTATAAGAAACTTATTTTTTATCTGCGGACATATTTTTTCTTTTTTTAAAATATTTATTATATGAAAAGATAAGGGTCATCAATTCGTAGATAGTTCCAACTATACTCATATAGTCGCTCAACTTGCTTATATATTATTAGTTGTTATTATGTAGTTAGTGAATGTGATGTTTTTATTTTAAATTTTGTTTCAAGGTTCTTTATTTTGTAAATTGTTGTTAATAAAATGAAACTGTTTTCGTTTCGTTCTTTATATTTTTTTATTATTACACATTTAATTTCACTTCGTACAGGTAGTAAAAGATAAATATAAGAATTTTGTGTTTCTTTCTCTTAATGTGTATGTGTATATACACATACACATAGAGCTATTTTTATGTGTAGATATATATATATATATATATATATATATATATATATATATACATATATATAAATGTATATTTTTTTTCATACATACATACCTTTTACTTTTTTTATATTTCTCACTGGCAGTTTTAGTTAATTATTTTCTTTCTGTCAATATTTGTTTTGTAACTGTGATGAATTAACATTTATACAAATGAATTATCACTACTACAATTTACACACATAAGATATTGTAAAAGTGTTAAATAATTGTTTATTGTTCACTTTATTTATATATAAACTGATGCGCATTTTGGTAGTGAATTAATTTGTATATATATATATATATATATATATATATATATATATATATATATATATATTAGTAGAATATATATATATATATATATACGGATATATATAACGGTATATATATATATATATATATATATATATATATGTATAAATATATAAATTGTGTTTGCAGATTTATTCTTTGTATTATAATTTTATGATTATTTTTATACGGCTTATCAACCTCATCTTCCTGTTTTGTAGTATAGAATCAAAAACTCTGATCATAAATGTGAGACACGATAATCTCATATCACACATTTTTTTATATTATGTACAATAAATAACATATATTTCATAATTTATTATTGTGATTATATTTTTTTAGAAATGCTATTTTACTTTCTATATATGAAATATTTTGTGCATAACATTTGAAAACTAATACAAATATGAAAAAACATAAAATGAAAATATGACAACGTTTGTTTTAACTTAATAAATATATATATATATATATATATATATATATATATATATATATATATATTTACTTGATCAAAATATATATAAATAAGACTACTTTATTTACTAAAGATAGTCTGTCTAAGGGAGTAAACAAAATAAAAATCCTCACTAACCTTTTGATCAGTATGCTGTGAAATGATAAAGACCAGTAGTGAATAATAAGATATTTAATGAAATTATCGCCCTGTATTGATTTATATATTATAAATATATATATATATATATATATATATATATATATTAATTTATTCATGGTGTTTTTTAGTTTCGAGTATAACGAATCCAATCGTTCAAACGATAAATTTAAATCAAACTAATTGTAAGTTTTTATGTAATTTTTTATTTACAAATGTGTAATCTTTATTTGAATATTTTATATTAGTTGAAATGTGTAACGTTTGTCTTATTAAATTAAAATCAATATATTTATTGATTTTATATATATTGATTTTCTTTCACTTGATTAAATTTTTCGTTTTTTTTAGCATTATGTCCAGAACTTTTTTCTGTATCTCTGAACATTGAATGCCTTTATGGTGGAAATGCAACGTCTTGCGATGAACCAATGTTGACCGGGACAATTGCTACATTGCAATGTAAACATTCATATTATTTAGACGTAATGCCATTTACCAACATGTACTGTCAGAATGGACAATGGAATCGACCTCTGTTCAACTGTATGCCAGGTAAATATAGAATTCGAATTAATAAACAGTGACAACAACGAACAAGATATCTTGTACGAAATAACTTCATTATTAGAATTATAAATCAGTTTATAATTTCAAATCAAATTGATTTCATCTTTTCAGTGTGCGGCACAAAAACATCCAAATCAACACCGTACGTCGTTAATGGACAAAATGCAGACATTGGTGATTTTCCATGGCATACGAGTCTCTATTATAAGATCGATGATGGTTTCACATACATATGTGGTGGTTCGATTCTTAGTCCTAAACTCATCGTAACAGGTCCGTTCCAATAATTTGAACGTAGTTATATTCAACTAATGTCTCTTTTTTACATAATTGTATGCACGTATTCGTATTATTATGAATATTATTTCAATTTTAGCCGCTCATTGCTTCCTCGAACTGGATTCAAGACTATATCGAGTTGCTGCCGGAAAAGTTTATAGGGAATGGCATCATGAAAGAGACAAAAACGCACAGTACAGAGAGGTAAGTGGGTCGTTTAGTTGAGTTGTTACGTCAAGTAAAACTATATTTTATTTTTTAAAAAAACACGCTTTTTCAGTCAATTTTATTAATTTATTAACTCTTCACGAGTCATTATAAGTGTGTTCAATAGTCAAAACGATTGCAAGTGACAAATGAATATTTTTGAAATTTGTTATATAATACAATGTACATTTTATTAATTAATAGTATTTATGTTTAAATAGAAAGCCATTGACAGACAACGAAAAAATATATATAAATAATTTATTATTCAATAATGGAATTTAGGAAATGTAAAAGGTATATTCGTTCTTATATTTGTTTTCTAAACAACGAGAACGATTTGATATTAACACGATACATAATTTCGGGTTCATTTGACAAAATTAAAATAAATATGTCTATAGCTCGTCAATTTTTTTTAAAAAAAATTGATTACTTATTTTTCTATATAAAAAAATAATATTAATATTCCAGAAATTAATACATATGCGTAATAGTTTGTTTCACTTGTGTAAAAAATTCATTTGATATGAAAACAAACATTAAAAACGTAAGATTGCTCCTATGTAAAATAATATTTTTTTAAAAAAAACATGTTATGACAAATCATACAAAATTTATTAATACTATTTAATTATATTTGTGAAAGATTTGTTTCAACATTCGTTTCATATTTCTAAAATACACTTTAACAGAGAAATACACTTCAATAGACGCATGTTCCTACGATAGACCATATATTCAGTATTTTCACACGAATTTCATTTACAGGTCGTGAACATCATTATTAACAAAAGTTACAAAGGGCAATCTACAGGATATGCTGCAGATATCGCAATTATGGTACTAAGTCAAGTATTGATATTATCAGAATTGACTCGACCAATATGCCTGGATTACGATTTAGCACTCCACGATTCTCCTGAAATTCAATTTGCGGACGTATGTACAATCGAATGTATTGTATTTTATTATATATATATATATATATTTATGTATTGATAAATATAAAAAAATATACATAAATGAATTTACACCCCAACCTCACAATAGTTTAAAGTGTTCAATAATCACTTATTGTCACTTTTATTTATAATTATATAGTCTATAATTATATCGGCAAATGCATTTCGATAACGACTTCATCATCATCAGATCCTTTCTGTTAACACCTCCTATGTGTTTTATTTCAAAAGTGCTGATGGTTCCCGGACGGAAGGTATATTGTAAATGTCGTAGCAGTTTTTATTTATTAGGTAGTAATAAATACGTAACAGAAATAGTCCCTCATTAATCTCTTTATTTGAGATTTTAACAGAAAGGCTCTTATAATGATGGCGTCGCCATCGAAATGCATTAGCCAATATAATTATAGACTATATAATTATAAATAAAAGTGACAATAAGTGATTATTGAAGACTTTAAACTATTGTGGCGTTGGGGTGTAAATTCATTTGTGTAAAGTGAATCAACCACAGTTCCAAAACAACAAATAAAAAATTATGTTGTAAAATTAACGTACGTACTTTTTTAAGTATAGTAGTGATTTAGTGAAATTTAATAATTGTTTAAAATATTAAAAAGAAAAATATATAAATGACAAATTATAGAATAAGAAGATTATTATTTTATTTAATTATTTTAATCAATCTTCTTGCTGATGACACCAATTAAGATCCAGATTATTGAATAGTTTTAATTATTAGTTTTTAAATTTTTCGTTTTTTATATTAGACATTAAATAAAGAGATTAATAAAGGACTATTTTTGTTACGTATTTATTACTACCTAATATAATAAAAACTGTTACGACATTTACGATATATTTATTTAAAAATGATTATCAAATTGTTGTAAAGTAGTTATAAATTATATATACATACATACATATATATATATATATATATATATATATATATCATCATAAAGCCCATATCAATCCACTACTGGACGAGAGCCTCAATGAATGCTACCATTCACTGGTATTTGGTCATATTCACCACGCTGACCAGGCGGATTGGTGAAGATTTTTTTATTCGGGGTTTACTCCCTTCTCGACAGTTATTTTTTACAAGATGAGGTTGTCGGCCTTCATACTCAACCCTCGAAAATGAGGGACTCTCCGACTGGGATTCGAACGCAATCTCCCGCATGACACGCGGTGATGCAAACCACTGTGCTACCCAGTCGGTATATATATATATATATATATATATATATATATATATATATATATATATATATGTATATATATATATATATGAAATCATCAACAACCTATTTCTATTCATTGCTGAATAAAGACCCTTCATTTTCAGCGATTCAATGTTATTTCTTCAATATGATTTCTCTAGTATCTTTTAATAAACAACAACAGTAGGTAGTCTGAAAATAATGGCTAAATATCCTTATCTTGATCCAAAAAAAATTCAAAGTATTTTCTTCACAATTTTAGATTTTAAATTTAAGAAATATACTGACTTTTCTATTTCTACTATCCCAGTTATTCATTACGTGCTTTTTATATTTACATCGATTCAATACCTGTTCATAGAGCATAATAAATAATTTCGATTCAATTCTAAACGTTGTTACTTCACAACACTGTATTCTAAATGACACGATGTTAATGTAATTCTCTCTTGTGCGTTTAAGAATAACGTCTCGAGAATTTTTCGTGTTTTATATTTAATCTTTTCTTTGCCTGATTTTTTTCTTTTTTAAATTATTGATTATGATTTAGTTAATATTTAAGCTTTAGTACGACTCGAATGAACAAATATTATTATTGTTTTAATACGTGCTGAGTTATATTTTGACTGAGTTATAGTTATGAGGTTTTTTGAAAAAAAATTTTTTGTATTGATTCAGGTTGCTGGTTGGGGGTTGACATCGGAAAATGGAGATTTAAGTGATATTTTGCAATACGTTTCATTACCATTGATAGATCGTGACGTTTGTTTGAAAATTGTTCCGGACGAATTTACTTCACATGTAACGTTAGACAAAATATGCGCCGGTTATACAAACGGTAACTTCTATTATAATTGATGGACTTAAAATGTGTACAATGAGAGACGTTTGAATATTTTAAACTTTCAATGACGTATTCTGTTTTTAGGTACTAGCGTATGCACAGGAGATAGTGGCGGTGGTTTAGTAGTGCCAAGAAAGTTTAACAATACCGTCATACGATATTATTTAATTGGAATCGTCAGTACTGGACCTTTTAAAGGAGAAACGTGTGATTCGTTTAAATATTCAACATTCACAACTGTGTCGAGCTACGTTCAATGGATGAACGAAACTAAATTCAAATATGAAAGTTGGTAAGTTTTCGAATGAAATACAATGTTTTTTGTTTATAACTGTAAATTTTCTCAATAGAAATTTCTTTAAAATAGAATGGAAACAAGTGTGGTCTTGTGAAGAAGTAAAGATTTTTAGTGGCGATCAACAGGAGTTTGATTTTATTGAAAAACTGCTGTGTAATATAAAATTTTGTTAAATTAAATTTCAGATAAATATGTGCGAGTGTATAATCACATATCTATAATTCACATTTTATTAAAATGATTTACATTTTCTTATTTTTAAGGTCGCCTTATGACTACGGTTGTATTTTGCCAGATTTTCCGACCTACGGAACTTACGCTGTAGACGCTAATATACCAGAAGGGAGAGAGTTACTTCCCGGTACTCTCGTACCTCATTATACGAAATTAAAATACTCATGCAATCCTGGATATAGTCTACAAGGATCGGAAATCGTTATTTGCAAGGAGAGAATTTGGGACTCGAACAATCTTCTTCCGGCATGTTTTAGTAAGATTCGTGTAGTTTATTATAGAAAACTCAATCTAAGTCAAAAAAATACTGTTTTTTGTTATTCTTTTTACTTAGTTCTTTTTCGTTCTCGTTTTTAGAAACGTGTCCAAAACTAAATTCTACAGAATTAGATATCGAATATACATTTGTTAGTCAAGATGATCAGGTGGTATTGCATGAAACGCAAGCAATCTTCCGTTGTAGTGATAGTAATTATGAATTAAGTGAACCTGCGTATAATCAAACAACATGTCGAGATGGTGGCTGGACAAGACCGTTACTTAGATGTATACCCCGTAAGTATTTTTTTATATGTATAAATATATACATACACACACGCACATACACACACACACACACATACTTAATATTGAAAATATGTATACAAGACAGAAATAACTTGAGAACACAATGCACTACTAATATTTCATTTACCTAGATTTTTACTCTAGTTTTATAATAGCATCAGTTAATAGTTATAATAATAATAGCCTAAATAATAGTAATAGATGTAATAATAATAGCCAACCCTTTGTAAAATATCTTTCATATTTAAAAATAATTTATATATATATATATATATATATATATATATATATATATATATATATATATATATATATATATATATATATTCATTCATATATATACATTCATGGGCAAAAGTATTTGCCATATGGGTAATATTAGCAATTTATTGATATAATTAAATGAAGTCGTTAAATGAAAAAAAAACATTATTTAATTAAAAATAAATACAATGACTATTATATTTATTATCAAATAAATATATTATTTTTTAATTTAAAGACTTCATTTAATTATATCAATAAATTGCTAATGTTACCCATATGGCAAATACTTTTGCACGTTTTCGTATATACTTATAAAAAAATGTATACAAATTTGTATGGCGGTAATACATATATTTGTGTGTTTTTAGTTTGTGGTGTGATTACTTATGCAGCAGATCCGGAAGTGAATAGTACAGTAGATGCTTATCCAGGCGACTATCCATGGAATGTAGCCATTTATTTATTTACAAATAATACTTATAATTTAGAATGTTCCGGAACGATCATCACTCCATTCTACGTTCTTGCAGGTAAGTAACAGGATGATTTACTTCATGCAGCGATTTAGACACGCGTACAGAACAAAGTATACATAACGTAATATCAATAAATTTAAATTTTTGATGTTCAATCAATAATTTCCTCTACTCATCGGTCGTTTCTTTTCTTCCAATAAATCTCGTTTATTCTCACATCATAATCGTTACTAATCGTTATCGTGTCATCTAGTTGTCTTTGTATTCAAATCCATCATATTTTACTATTCTCTCAAAGGTAACTGAAGAATTAAATCAAGTATAAAATAGGACATCGAACGAATTAATGAAAAAATAAAAATTTGTTCAATAACTTTATTCGAAACACAATGAGATTCGAAATTAAAATAATAGAAATCGAGAGAATTTATTATGTTTGTGCAAATCATATGACTAAGAAACGTTATAAAACTGAAATGGAATGAAGAGCACATTTAATCATTTCAAATAAAACTTTTGTTATTCTTAGAAAAATATTCAATCAACGCATCCTGTCAGCTCCTCCCTATGAAAGGCAATATAATTTAATAATTATAAATAACTCAGAAAAGCGTAATGATGTGTATACTGAGAATAATAAGAGTAGACAGGAAGAGAACATGTTTAATTTTAAAACAACTACGAGTAATAATCACCACACTTAATAGCAAAAATAAAGATTATGAAGTAAAAATGAAGGAAAATTAACCGATAAACAAAGGAAATTATTGAACGAGAAATAAGGAATGTAACGAAGTAAAAAAAGGCCGATGAAGGCCTGTGAGATTGTAATATTAAGGATTGTATTATAAATGTGTTGAAAAATAAAATAATGAATGATTTAAGCAGGAGGGAATTGTAAAAAACATTAATTATTTATTAAATTAACCCTAAACGGCCGAAAGGCTACGCTACGTGGACGAGTATTGTAAAAAAAGCTCTCGGCCGTTAAGGGTTAAATAGTTTATATATAGAGAGAGAGAGGGAGAGAGAAAGAGAGAAAAAAGAGAAATTTATATAATTTTCTACAGCATAGACGATTTTCTTATTTTAGACACAACATGTGTAGACAGCGATGTCATCAATAATTATATTGTTGTAGCTGGTAGCGTAACAAAGTCTTTTAATGTTTCTCCTGAGAAACATGTGCAAATAACAACGGTTAGTTTTAGATTAGTTTTTTTTTTTTTTTTAATAAAAAAGTACATTAACTTGACTAGTCTGTTTTAGATATATAAAGTTCAATCTTTTTTCACTTTTGATATACTCATTTTGAAGAAACGATTTGATATAAATTCATTTGTACGTCCCGCATGTTTTCCACAAGAAAAAATATTATTTAAAGAAATAGAAATTACATATGAGGTACGTAAATGTAAAATGTATTTTTAATTAATCCTGTATAAACATGTACATTGATAATAAAATGCAGATGAATATTTGTTATATATACGAGGGCGATTCAAATACGAACAAGAATTTGTTTCTATACATTTTATATACTGCACAATTGAAATGATTCGCATATTACTTTTCAATATAGCCCCTTCCCCTATCTGATTGCAATGCTGTTGGGTCAATATTGTGGAAACTTCTTGAATCCTATTTCAAAGGATTTTTTTTTATTGCTTGTCATATGAGATTCTATAAAGCTTCAGTGACCTCGTCATAATTGTAGATTATTTACCTGTTAAAAATTCATTTAGCAGTTCAAACAAACAGTAATCAAAAAAATCAAAATTAGGAATATGTGGTAGATAAGGCAGCAAATTCGACTCGAGTTAAGAAAAAGTTATTGTCTTTAAAGCGACAATACGAAAATGAGCATTGTATGGCTTGAATGAAACTTTCACAAAGATGTTTACAAACTCAAATATGTTTGAGAGTATTACAATGTACACATTGACCAAGAATGATTGAGTGGATAAGAATTAGTATGGATTTGATCCATTCATTTGGTATTATTGTTATTAGTTCTAGACATTGAGGAAAAATAACCACTAAAACTTTTCCGCTTTTTCACTTAATAATTTGAAAATTTCTGTTATAATTTTACAACACACACACACACACGACTGTTTTTTAAATATTTTATTTTATACTGAATAAAGTATTTAAAACTTAATTAATACCTTTTTGAAAGAAAAGTATTTTTTTAAATTATTATCGCGTCCGTTTTTTTAATCATAATATAATAAAAATCAATAGAATATTCATATGACAGTAAAAAAAAACAATGCACAAATACCAGAGACTATCAAATTATGTGGTCCGCATTTGATTTGTTTCAACATTTTAATGTTAATGTGTTTATTCGCAGATAATGTTTGATTTTAATTTATCACAGAGATTTTTTTTTGAAAATGTCATTGTATGTGTTTTCTTTTCACATGAAGTTAAAAATCGCAATTTGTTTCGTTGACTTTTAACATTTTAACAGAGATTTCTGTTTACAATAGTGTCATTGATTGCATATAGTGCAGTTTCTTTAGTGAATAATGAAACTCTTCCATAACTTATTATTTATAATAAATATGTTTCGATATTGTGTACAGTTTGAAATTTGATTAATAATAAATAAAAAATCGGGTTTAATACGGTTTGAATTTTAGTACATGTTTTTTTTATTCACAAAAATAATGTTCTTCATTTTCACAAAAACTATCGTTTATAATTTCAGATACCATATTGGATTGAAGAGGAAGATAATATGAAAATTACAAAATACACTTCGGGTGCAGAACTGTTTAATACAATTGACAACGTTGTCAATATTACAGTTAATGGAACAAGTAAATATTTATGGCAATTTTCATTACAATACAGTTGAAAACAGATCATTTCAGTTTCGAACATTTCAATTATTATTTACTTATTTTCATAGATTATTCAATCTATATGAATTATGTTCATTTCTCATGATTAAATTTCGAGAGTTTGATTATTGTATCATTGAAATTTGTTTAAGAATTATGTTCATTTAACTTCAAATTTAACAATATTTTTATTGTTGTACGTTTTTCTACGTGAATTATACCACAGACAAATTTAAAATCATCAACAAAGTTGTACAGAAACAAAAAATTAGAAATTTGATAAAAAAATATTTTCAAAAAAATAGTTCTTTTTATAAAATCGCTTTTATCACATAATCTACATCGATATTTTTTGGCAAATATAAGTTTTATGGTCAATATAAAAAATTGCATTCAAGCCATTATTTTTTACCATAAAATAGTTACGGTTGATTTTTTTATGAAAAAAGTGCAACGAGTATTTATTTTTATTGAATCATGTAACTAATATAAATTCTACTATCTCATTAGAATATATTTACATATGGAATATAATTTAAAAAAAGTTTAATTATGCTTCATTTTTAAAAAAATAAAAAGTTAAAACGCTCGGAGGAATGTTCGTGTCTTTAAAAAAGAAATCTGATAATCGTCTGTTCATTCTTGGAGTAGGCTTCTCATCTGACGAAGATATTCCGAGTATAAATGTCTTTCTGGAATCTGATATTAAATATATTGTCGATGCGATGAATGAAGACGATAAAGAGTAAGTAAATATTTTTAATTCTTTTCACTGTAAAATTTACGTTTTATAACTTAACGGTAATTTATTTCATTATATATAATATTTTGCAAAATTATTGTTTGTTGAATATTTTGCAAAGAAATATTTTTTATCTAAATAATGTTGACAGAGTGTTATGTGATTATCACGACTAAAATCTAAAACACTGATTCCATTTGAAGAACTTTTTTCTTATTACTATTCAAGTAAATAAGATTGTTTTATGTAAATGAAAAATGTTCTTTATATTTCATATTTCTTTTGTATAGCCCAAAAAAAAAAAAAAAAAAACATTAATGCTTATAGACGCACACTAAATACATAAAAATAGATAAAAACAAGGATAATGCAAATAAATAAAAATAAATTATGATCTAAATCAAATATCAGACAATTGTTAATATATAAATTATATTACAAATAGTGTGCTTTTCAGTCTATATCCATTTAATATCAGGAAAAGAAATAAGAATTTGCACTGCTAAACAAAGATCATCGATAAATTATTTTACAAGTAATATATCAATTCTAACAGACAGGAATGTTTATGATATTTCATAACGATCGTTCTTCACAATGTAAATATTTTTAAATTTGTATCTTTAGTTTAAAGATTAGTTCGCATTTTAAACGATCGATTATGCTCGAAAATACCGACGAAGTGACTACATGCAAAAATCTATTGATATTAAAACGACAGAACAACGATAAAAACAATTTGATTTTTTTTATTTACATATTTCAATAATGTGTAAAGATTATTAAACGAATAATTATAAATAATAATAATAAAAAAACAGCGGTACTGCATACGCATATATCGGACACAATCTTCTCCGATTCTTCAATTATTAATACATTTCAACATATCATGTTCATATAACAGAAGGAATTAGTAAGACTTTTGTTAAAATTGAATATCCTCTGACTATCTTGAGATGAGGCATGAGATATTATTATACACAGGGAAAAGAAAGAGGAAAACGTTTAGATAATTGATTTCAACATGACGAAATGTTCCCTAATAATAACAGAGAAACGATAGTCAAAATTCTTTAACCCATAGTTATGTAGCAATACTTCCACTGTGTGCGTTGTTTTCTTAAAACATTTTATAGACCAAATGTAACATTTATGTTGACTTTTGATTCTTACAGTTCAGTAGAAAGTGATGAATGTGTTGTTCCATCTGTCTTAATTGATGTACAGTTTACGAAGTTCAAATATCGTCCCGGAGAAATTGTTCCTGGCGGAACTGTAATCAAATACACTTGCACAAACTTTTCAGAACTCTATACTTCTAATGAAATCGTCTGTAATAATAGCGAATGGATTATAACTTCCGATTTACGACAATGCATAGGTAAAATGTATTATAAAAAGAGTGATTAAAAAAGTCATATTTACCAAATAAATAATAAATTTCATTTTTAATTGAATTTATTATCATAAATTATTATTTATAGATATTTTAAATTGTGTGCGTGCGTGTGTGTGTGTGTGTGTATGTATTAAGAAAGATTGTCAAAAAATGCCTTTGAAATAATTTAATGAACATGTGTGTATTAAACTACGTTTATATAAGTTAATATTTTATTTTAGGATGTGGAATAAGTCAATTGGCATTACCATTGAATTCTATCAATAAACGCTATTTCGAGACAAAACCTGAATATTTTCCATGGCATGCACAAATCTATGAAAAAAAGCGCAAATTACGACAAATATGTTCAGGAACCATTTTATCGCCGAAACTTATCCTTACTGGTAAAGTTACGATTATTAGAATTGTTTACAATTATAAATATTTCAATATTATAAAAGATTCAAATATTATTTAATAATGTTAAATCGACATATTAAATATCTAATTATGTTTGGTAATTTGTGTATATTTATTCCATAGATACACTGTGCGTAAAACAAACATTTAATAATAGTTTCAACACTAATCCAATATATTCTGTGATTGTTGGAAACTATCAACGGAATTCAAGTTTAAACGAATATATGCAACACATTGATGTAAATAATTATAACTGTACATTATATAAATATATATATATATATATATGTTTATAAAACAATTTTTAATCAATCTTATTATAGGTCCAAGAAGTCATATTTTTAGGAACTGACATAAAAATTGCAATTCTTGTTTTGGAAACAGATATATCAATGAATAATGAAATTTTACCAGTGTGTGTTGATTCATATAAGATTACTAACATTTCGAATTCAATTGTCAATTTTGTCGTAAGTAATAAACTACTATTATATATTTTGCTTTGATGTTGTTTATTTTTTTTAGAGTATTATGTTATAGCAATTATTATTATTCATCAGAACTAACTTTATATAGCATAATTTTTATTGAGCATATATATATATATATATATATATATATATATATATATATATATATATATATTTCTTAAGCACAAACTTCTTTAAAAAATATATTATACGCTATTTGCAGTAATTTTCGTTATATGAAAATTATTAATTCATCAAAGATAAACATAGAACAATGTATTAAATTGAATATTGAAATCAAATTTATTCCAGCTGCCATACGGATTCACAAATGTAAACCATTCAAAGAAAGAGAACATTAAATTTCTTATTTTGACAAACCATTAACAGTTTTTTGGGATACTTTATTTATTTACGGTATGTTGAAATGAACTAATAACGATGTATATTATTATGTTCCATAAACATTAGTTATTATTCGAAATCGGAAAAATCCGTAAGTAATAAATTGACCCAATTGTACATATAGAATTCCATAGTCTCATTATATTCACATACATTGAAATGTAAATATATATATTTGATATTTTTATATTTATATATATATATATATATATATATATATATATATAAGTAATTCTTATATATGTATGTATATATAATGTCATCCAAATGTGACGCCAAGATTTGTGTTTGATTAAAAAGAAACTATACATATGTTTCCCTATACACTCCTCTATACACATGTTTCTTTTTAATAAAACACAAATCTAGGCGTCACATTTGGATGATCCTATATATACATACATATATAAAAATATACTTTTATTTATATATATATTAGGTTGGCAAGTATCTCCCTTCCGCTTTTTTTTTTTTTTTTGTACATAGCTGCGAAATTAAAAAGACCAGAAGGCGGAAGGAAGATATTTGCCAACCTAATATATATATATATATATATATATATATATATATATATATATATATAAATACGAGGTCAGACAATTAAGTAATGCGACCGAATTTTTTTCTCGGCCTGTGGTAACACTGCGAACCTGTAACTCCGACACCGTAATAGCAGATCCCTACTCTCTCGATTGAGACCTTGACCACCCTCGTACGATCATTTCTTCGCCAGCTGTTTATGTTTTGTAACAACGCGCGAGTAGTGCATGTCACGAAAATGGAACAGAGAAATTTAGAGCAACGGTGCGCGATAAAATTTTGTGCAAAACTCGGCGAAACCGCGACAGAAACTTATGAAAAAGTGTTTAAAGTGTATGGTAGTGATGCCCTGAGTCGTAGTCAGGTGCTTCGGTGGCATGCCGATTTTAAAAAAGGCCGTGAGAGCGTCAAAGACGAGGCGCGGAGCGGAAGGCCAATTCCATGTTGATTTGCTTCTTCGACAGCAAAGGGGTGGTTCACAAAGAGTTCGTACCACCTGGACAAACCGTAAATCAAGTATTCTACCGCAATGTGCTCGAAAAATTACGAAAAAGGGTGCTCAGAGTGCGTCCAGAGATCGCGAAGATTTGGGTTCTGCATCACGACAATGCTCCCTGTCACAGTGCGTTCAGTGTCTCTCAGTTTTTGGCGTCTAAAGGCATCGCAACGTTACCACAACCGCCCTATTCACCGGACATGTCACCCTGTGACTTTTTCCTATTCCCCCATATGAAAAAATTCGTCAAAGGTCGACATTTTTATTCCGTTGAAGATATTCAAGAATTTGTGACAAGGGTACTCGGAGAGGTCCCACAAGAAGTGTTCCAGAATTGTTACGAAAACTGGAAAACTCGCTGTAATAAGTGTATAGATGCGGGAGGGGACTACTTTGAAGGGGATCGCAGCGATGTACCTTAATTTTTAAATATACTCGATTTTTGAATATTGTCGCATTACTTAATTGTCTGACCTCGTATATATATATATATATGTATTTATGTATGAATTGTATTTATGTGTGTGTATATAAATTTGTTTATTAATATTAAAAATTCACTAGTCGAAAATGTTGAATTTTACAAATTTAAATTTATTTATGATAGATAAAATTATATATATATATATATATATATATATATATATATACATATACATATACATATATAATGTAACATAGTTACAAAAAAGTCAATAGATGACTAAAATATAGGAGTAAAAATTAAAAATAATATTAAAATGATAAGAAAAAAGTTAATATGAAGTAAAAAAAATATTAGAATTAATTAATGCTGTTGACTAAAACGGAATAGTCAAAATAAAATTATAAATAAAGATAACAATTAACATATAACAATTCATGATATGTTCAATGCCCTCACAGGTATTCTGCTTATAAAATCATCATTTAATCTGATGTATTAGTTGTTTTTGATTTCCAAAAAGCTACAGGTGTTCTAAAACAAGTGCGCTCGGCTAATCACCGACGCGCACTACTATGTGTGGAACACCACCCTTCATCGTGATCTTCGCCTCCCTACGGTAGACGAGTTCGTCCGCGGACTAGCTCGTCGGCTGTACGACGAGGCGGAGAAAAGCGACAACGCGCTCGTCCGTGCGCTTGGGACCATCGATCCTCCCGCGGAACACAGCAAGCACAAGCGGCCCCGTCTGCTTGCGCCGCTGTAAACCGTCAACGGATAGTAACAGCAACCATCACTAACATCTTGACCGGCGGTGGTCGCCACCGCGAGGGCGACTGGGAGCTCTACCGGTCAATCGAAAGCTTCAGTCCCACAGAGGACAATAGAAACGCTCCATATGTGATAATTTCTCTTCCGCGCAACGAACCAGGAATATGAGCAACGTGAGTCCAAAACTTTCCTCAGGAAAGTTGGCACTCAAGTACTGTCGGCCAACGTAGGCCACAGCCGCAGTTGTTGTTTTTGATTTTAACTGGCCGGCAGTGATCGTCCCCGCGGACGACCAGGAGCTCTATCGGTCAAACACATGCATCGGTCCCAATGGGGACACAGAAAAAGCTCCACTATGTGCCAGTTGCAAACCAAGCGACAAACTAGGTATTTCAGCGACTAGAATCAAAAACTTCCCTCGGGAAGGTTGGAACTCTAGCACTGAAGGCCCAAACGGGCCTCAGCTACACACACATTTTTGATTTTAGAATAATTCGTAGATATTTTTTAATTTTTTTGATTTGAAAAAAATATAATAAACCTAGATGACATCTAATTCCTACTTAATTATGAAACTCATTTATCATCTGAAACAGAAACATGGGCGTTCTGTTTCAGTTGAGACTGAAACAAATTCTGTCATTGTCATATAGTCTTTTACTTTGTCACCTATTTCTTATCAGTGTCGATTTTCCCTGTGAAATAGTAAGGCTACATTCTTCGATGTTTCCGTCCATGTCTTATTACTGGTCACTTAAATGATACGACTTAGTTTTTCATTGTTTTCAACTAACTATTTTAAGAAAAATATTTTAAACAATGATTAAATCAGTACTTGTCTATAAAATTTAAATTCAAGAAAGTAAAAAGAATAAATGCTGAACAGCTAACAAATAGTTCAAAAAATATGAATTCTGAATATACAGCATGATGAACACATTGTTGATATTTTTTAAATTGAAACTTTCAATGAATATTCAAGTAAAGACTAATAACTGTCATTTTATGTTCAAATAAATTAAAATATGATCGTTTTAATACTCATTGCATGTTAATTTGTTTAAAAATAATGTAAAATGCATTTTTTTTTTATTTGCAGAAGATGAAAATATACCTTGCCGTTCGAATAAATTTTGGAATCGAGTTAGAGGAACTGCAATGGTTTTTAAAGCCGAAACAAAGTTTGAGGATCGCTATTTTATCAATTATATATTTCGATACAGTGATTGTACGTTGAAAAGATTATATTTTTTAAATATACGACCGTTCGTAAACTGGCTGAACAATATTATTGATATCTATATGTAGTCTATTCATGAAAATGAGTTGCAATTAGAATGTGAAAATATGATTTTATGATCAAAAAAAAGATATGAGATTTAATATGAAAGGAAGAATTTAAAAGAAATTATGCCAAACCATTATATATATATATATATATATATATATATATATATATATATATATATATATATATATATATATATATATATATATATATATATATATTTATATATAAACGTCGAATAGCTTTTAATATAAACTAATTTAATGTCCATAGTGTACAGTATGTTGGAAAATAAACCGAATTTTTATTTTCCGATTGAAACTAGAAGCACCATTTAAGATGTAGAGAATGATATTTATGCATACCTATCTCCTGAATAAACTTTCGAAATTTAGCTAAAATATAACAACCATACTTATAAAATATGTTTGTTGAAGTAATAGTTCTATTAGCTATGTTGTAACAGAAGTATAAATATGGAACAACGTGCAAAAATTATATTTTGTTTTGATCTCAAAAAAAATCATAGAAATACTTAAATGGATGCAATAAGTTTGCGGCGACGATTGTCTATCTCGGACACAAATTAATATGTGATATTAATGTTTAAAATATAGCAGAAAATACAACGACAAATCTAACAACTCAATATCAGGTTGTACTAACGAATTACCACTGAATTCACTAAAAAAGTGTACGAAATTATTGATGTCGATTCGAATATTATATGTAGAATGCTTGAGGAAGAAGAATGCTCACGTGTCCAAGGATGCACTTTCAGAGATAATAATAAAACATCTAAACTAAAGAACATTTTGCACTCAATTGGTAGGAATAAGACGCGGAGCTTTAAGCAAGACTCGAAAACCAAGTACCAAAGTTCATCATGGAAGTCAATTAGTTTATTCAAAAAGGTCAGTACTTTTTCCGATTCATTACATATTAAATAAATAATCTTTAAACACATTTATTGTTTTTCTTTATTTCTCTCTTTATAAATATGTATATCTATCTATCTATATATAATATACCTATATATATATATATATATATATATATATATATATATATATATATATATATATATATATATGTATTAAAAATGAATTAATAATATAATAATTAATAAATAAATAAATAATAATTATTCTCGACTGAGCGATTGTTTAATATTCACTGGTTTAAAATACGAATGGTTATATAATATCTTATTACCGAATATTTTATTACCGTCGTTTACTCGATTATCTAACCATCGTTTTTCGATACGCACAAATATTCTCAGTCTGTTTAAAACGAGCAATCAGTACAGGCGTGACTTCGCTCGACCACTCCTAGGTTGTCTTCTTGTTTGAATGTATTGTACTTTGTAAATCATTTCGCATATTGTGTTCATTTGCAAATTATTAAAATGTTCAAAAAAATTTTCAAAATGTTGATTCTTTCAAAATATTTAAAATTTTGATTTTGAAAATTTTGAGTTTTTTTAAAATTGATTTTTTCAAAAATTTTAATAGTGTTTTTCAAAATTTTGTAGAAATCTGAATTTTTTTAAATTTATAATTTTTTATAATTATCACTTTAAAAATTTTTAAAATTTTAAAAATTTGGGATTTTTCAAATTTTGAATTTTTTTAAATTTTGAAAATTTATAAATTTGAATTTTTGAAAATTTTGAGTTCAAAATTTTCAAAATTTCGATTTTTCATTTCGATTTTTCAAAAACCACCCATATTTTTTAAATACTAACCCTTATTTTTCAAAAACCACCACTATTTTTTAAAATTAACATTTTGAGTTTAAAAATTTTGAATTTTTTAAAATTACCGAAACTGAGTTATCAAAATTTTCAAAATTTTTAGTTTTTTAAAGTTTTCACTTTTTCAAAATTTTGCATTTTAAAAATTTGGAGCTTTTCAAAATTTTAGTTTTTCTTAATTTTGAATTTTTCAAAATTTTTATAATTTCAATTTTTCAAAATTTGGATTTATCAAAACCTACCCACATTTTTTAAATATTACCCCTATTTTTCAAAAATCACTGCTATTTTTCAAAATCAAAATTTTAAGTTTTTCAAAATTTTTAAAATTTGTAGCTTCAATATTTTCCAAATTTTGAATTTTTTAATTTCCAAATTTTGAATTTTTTAAAAATTTTCCAAATTTTGAATTTATAAAAATTTTGAATTTTTCTAAATTTTGAGTTTCAATATTTCGAGTATTTTCAAAATTTTTAAAATATGTAATTTTTCAAATTTTGAGTTTTATCAAAATTTTGAAAATTTATAAATTTTGAATTTTTGAAAATGTTGAATTCAAAGATTTCAAAATTTCAATTTTTCAAAATTTGGATTTTTCAAAAACCACCCATATTTTTTAAATACTACCCTTATTTTTCAAAAACCACCCATATTTTTCAAAATGAAAATTAAATTTTTAAAAATTTTGATTTTTCAAATACGACCCCTATTTTTCAAAACTACCCCTACCCCGAAGAACACATTAAAATCTTGCCCCAAAACTGCACTTAAACCTTGTCCCAAAATTTGCCCCAAAACATTGATCCAAATGTTTGCTCTAAAACTTTGCCCCATAACTGCCTCAAAACATTGCCACAATACTGCCACAAAATTTTGCCCCAAATCTTTACCACAAAACTATGTACTGAAAACTTCACCCTAAAACTTTACTCCAAAACTTTCCCCCAAAACTGTATTCAAAACTTTGCCCAAAAACAAGCCCAGAATTTTGCCCTAGAATTTTGCCCAAAAACTGCCTCAAAACTGCCCGAAAAGATTAAACGAAAACTTTGCCCTAAATCTTTGTCCCAACAACTATGTTCCAAAACTTTGCTCTAAAACTGCCCCAAAACATTCCATCAAATTTTCACCCCAAAACTGCTCTAAAACTTTGTTCCAAAAGTTTGCCCTAATACTTTGTCCCATAACTGCATCAAAACATTGCCCGATAAGTTTTCCCCAAAACTTTTCCCCAGAACATTGCATTACGACTGCTCCAAATATTTGCTCCAAAATTGCTCTAAAACTTTACCCCAAAATATTGCCCCAAATCTGTCCTTAAAACTTTGCCCTAAAACATTGCATCAAAACTTTGTCCCAAAACTTTATCCAAAACTGGATCCCAAAACTTTGCCCCAAAACTGCCTCAAAACTTTGCCCTAAAACTTTGCTTCAAAACTGCTCAAAAACTTCGCCTCAAAAACATTGCCTCAAAACTTCTCAAAACTTTGCCTCAAATGTTTGCCTTAAAACAAATAAATAAGTTACTTTTTTATGAATTAAAAACTTTTTTAAAATATAGATCGTTTATAATTTTATTGATCGTGATTTTTTTTAATCATCTATGATACGTACTAATCGCATTCGTTGCTCGATAATGTCTTTGAAAATATTGTAATTCTTAGTATCCTCTAATCTGACGACATCTCACACACCACCTTTCAACATAGTGTTAGTCCAAACTGCTTTTGCCGTTCTGTAATGCGACCAATGAGTCACGAAACTTTCGAAATATATTTTTCAATAACATATTTCAGACTATTGACTAACTATATAATTCCCAATACATTTCCGTTCGTTTTTACTGCAACTAATTATGCTATGTGATATTTATTTCATTAATTCGATAAACAAATAACGCACATGATATCTTAATATTTTAAATAGATTGATATGTCCTTGACTTACGATTTGATTAAAATATTTTCAAACGCACTGAAGGTTATCGTGTTTACAATTAATTTGGTAAAAAAAAAATAATTGTTTAGTTGTACATTTATCCAGCCGTTCCTGATAATTTTTGGTTTATTGAATGAAAGGATTTTATCATTTATGATGTTCAATGACTCGATCGACATAAATAATGTTTTACTTTCATTTAAAACCAGCAATAGGTCATTTTGTAATTTTTCATACATACATACATACATATATATATATATATATATATATATATATATATATATATATATATAGATATATATATATATATATATATATATATATATATATATATATTGCATCGTACAAACTCATGTATTCACAAACATATATCTATATCTACGTACAGAATATGAAAAATCAAAAATTATATAACCAATCATATTTCAATATTTAGTATGATTGCCGACAACATTGAAACTGATCTGCAGTTGAGTTGTCATAGTTTCTCTAATGAATGATTAATCTCTATTTATTTTATCTATTTTTCAAAATTCAATTTATTCAAAGAACTATAACTTTTTAATATAAATTTATACTCAACTCAATTTGAATTCGGAGACTGAAAAAATGATAGAACATTTTCGAAATATTATACAGGAACCATTCGTTCAACACACGAGTTCATCAACCTATTGAACTTGTCGAAAAGTTCCATGCATATTTTTGATTCGATAGCTTCTTTCGAATACTTGAAGATACCTCGAGTCACAATTTTAGCAAACTGTTCCCGTACTCGGTTTCAGTTTGTCTGAAAATGAATCATTCTTCATTTTTACTATACAGGAATATCTCGCATAGTTCGACTAATCGGTTTCATTGATTTGCCAGACTAATTGAAACCGGACTAATCGAAACATTAACTAAATACAAAAAACGTTAATTGGTTCTAAACATTTTTTTCCTGTTTTTTAGTTATTTAAACAAGGGTAATATATTCAAATGTTGGTATGTATCAACAAAACAAAATCAGGGGTTTATACATCATTTTAAATTCATTTTCAAATGGGTTATTAAAATTAAATTATCAAAAAATCGACTTTATTCGAGAGTTGTGAATTGAAAACTAATAGAAAAGGAAAAAGACCACAAAACTGCGCATGCGTTGCGCATAATGTGCATATACGATTTCGGTTTTCTTTTTTATTATGTTTTCATCATAAAGGGAAAAACTTAAAAAATTGCGTATAAAAATTATTTTATGTATTAATTTTTTGGGATTTTTTTCAGGAAAAATTTTTTAGTATGATTTTTTCAATAAGAAAATATTTTTTGGAAATTTCAAATCGGGCTATAGTGAAACCGGACTAATCGAAGCATGACTAATCGAGGTATTACTGTATATTATTTTTATGTTTCAGGTCTTTTCTGTTTTCCTAATTATCTTTGCATTTGAATTTATTTGTTATATTTTCATTGTGAGAGATATGCTGTTTAACCGTTATGTTACTATCCGAAAATTTTCACATTGATTACTACCCGGGTACACGTGTACCCCATGTCATTATTACGGCTCTAAATGTCATTATTACGGCTCTAAATTCGTATATCTGGCGGTGTCTATTATATAAATATGGTGAATTTGTGATGCGGAAAACTTCTATCCTCTCACTAGTCAAATTTATACTGGACAATCAGTATCTGGTAGAGAAAAAAATTTAGAAGAGCGAGTTGTAAATGAGTTGGTGGGTCCGTTTAAAAGATCAGGCAGAAATATTACTATAGATATTTTTTTACAACTCTCCCGTTAGCCCGACATTTATTATCATGGAAGTTGGCAGTTGTTGGGACATTGAAGTGTAATAAAAAATATATTTCTGCAGAAATGACAAAGACAAAATCTCGAAGAATAAATTCTTTATTATTTGGCTATAATGACAACGTGACAATATGTCTATATGTGCCACAAATAAAAATAAAACCGTCATAGTTTTGTCATCGATGCATCACGACGACGCAATGACTGGACCCAAAAATAAACCCAACAATCCATTTTTATAACAAAACAAAATCTGGTATAGACATTATGGACAAATTAGTAGGACGCTATAATAATGTGAGAATGCGTACAAACAGGTGACCACTTGCATTGTTCTTCAATATCGATTGATATTGCAACTCTTGCAGCATATATTATTTATTTCGAAAATAACTGTATGCTCAAGAAAAAGATAAATCAGTGCCGAATATTTTTGAGACAATTAGAAAAAGAGCTTTGTCTTCCAATCATTCAAGACCTTTCCCTCAAGGTAGAAATTACAAAAAACTTATCTACAAAATTAGCGATCGAGAGCATGCTAATGAAGTCAATCTCTTGCATACAAACTGCATCTACTTCTGCGTCGATTGCTTCTACATCTACTACTACTCCAGCTCAACATGATAAACGTGGTCATAAAATCATCGTTGGTTCTTGCTGCATTTGTTATGCAGCACTGCATAAACGGAGAACAAAGACTCGCAAAACATGTGTACAATGCTAGAAACCTATTTATGATGAACATTCTTCAAAGTATTCAGTTTGTAAAAATTGTCCATCACCTTCCGAAAAATGACATTTTTCGGCTTATTTTGTTTTTTGAAGATACAATAAAATCCTATAATTAAAATGTAGTATTTACTTATTTAATTTATTCTTATCTTTTACAAAATACCTATGGGTACACGTGTACCCGGGTAGTAATTAGAGGGGTATATCAGTTAAATGTCATTTGAATTAATATCTTTTTATTAAAAAAAAAATATAAATACCTAAATCTTCTCGAAATTTCACAAATAATGGGGATCTGACTGGACAAAACGATCTTTCCCATAGAAATTTATTGGCTTCAACGCAAAGTCGAAAATGGGTACATGTGTACCCGGATAGTAACATAACGGTTAAAATATTTATTGAATTCGCTCGTATTTATATATATGTTTATTTTTCGATAAATAAACTGTGCAACATATCGTAATATGTAATATAATTTATATTCTCTATAAAATGAGTAAGTATAGGTTAAGTTCATTTGTCACCGAGAAACGGTTATGAAATTTTATTGGCACAAAAACATATTTCACATTACAAAATATTTGACAAAAATATAATAAATAATCATATTGTTTTTTAAATTTGCACGATTTAAATATATCAGCTAATATTTGAACATAACTTGTAGGACAGATGTTCATCGTACTTTTTATTTTCAATATGTTATGATGTTTTCATATATTCGTTGCTTATTAACTTGCTTTTTTAATTGTTAATTGCTGTTTTATTATTATTTCGTTATTAACATATATTTATGATATTTCAATTTAATGATGTTTACTTAAAAATTCAATTTATAATTACATGTGTGCTTATCAACAACTCGCACAATTCGTTTATCCTATTATTAGTTTGTTCATCGTGAATATAGCTATCTGTTTGTACTTAAATAATTTAATGAATGGGTAATATAAAAGTTCAATAATACTAATAAAAAAAAATAAAAATAATAATTCACTCATTTTTTAGGAAAATACAATCTTGTACATACAGCATAAAATAAACGCAAAAATAATATAGTAAAACATATTTTATTATTTTGTATTATTTTTGTTTGCTTTAACAATGACCTGCATCATAATTGATATTAAATTCACAAGTTCCCTTTAGTAAAATATGCATCCATGCTCTTTAATATTATTTGTATCTTCTAAACTTGTTTAATTTGAATAAATAGAATATTTTATTTCCATTTTAATACGATTATTTTTATCAGCTATACGTTTCGTATTTATATGATGCATTCACATTTAGTTATTAAACTTTATGTACATTGAAACATTTTTATATACACCGGTGTGCAATGTAATTAATACAATTAAGTATTTAGTTATTTTCAATATTGTTTAAAAAATTAATAGCAGTACTAAATTGGTCAAATAAATTTATTTTACATATATAAAGTGTACAAAAACTAAGAAAAGAACTACTAAATAAGAAAAAACACAAAATACAATATAAAAATGAAACATAAATTATTTTAGTAGCTGTACAAAATAATAGGTACATTTTCAAATTAGAGCTGTAAACTTAATATAATTTTAACATAAATAAACCATTTTCGCTGATATTTGCTAATTGGGATGAATGTTTAATAATCAATTGCAGAGCCTCTATTTTGAATGACATTTCTTCGTTGATGTGGCATAGACTCTATTAATTTTTTCGATTTATCAATAGAGATATCTTCCTATTTTTTTAACAGTTTCAACTCATTATTGTTTTTTTGACTGGAATTTTTATTTAGCAAGCTTGCTTTTAACCTCAGTCCACATATTTTTAATTGGGTCAAGGTCTGATAATTGCGATTGCCATTTTATATTATTTTGACAAAACTTTTATATTATTTTGATAAAATTATGTTTTTGTTTCTTTTAACATATGTTTCGTTGCGAGCCATTCAAGATGTTTTGTTGCAAACTCCAATCTGTCCTTTGTATTTTTCTGTGATAACAAAAGCACCTTTCTTGGCTTCATTGCTCATAAATTATTTTTTATTAGGCGTTTTTTAATTGTAATGTAGATCAAGTTTACATTTTATATTTATTGATGTTGAAAATGATACAGACAACCATTTTAACTATCCTTCCTTATCAGTTATTTTAGTATCTATGAGCCTAAATATATTAATTACATTCAATTTTAAATTAACTAATAATAGTGTATTTTTATTATATTAACCCTTTGCACTCGAGTGGCGACTCTCACTCGCCAGCCAATGTATTGATACAACTCGACTGGCGACTGAGAGTCGCCATCAAAAATTACTTGAATTCATTTTTATTTGTTAGCATAAAGTCTGCAGACAATAAGTACTTAAATTTAGGGAAAACTTATAAAACAATATCAGAGTGTAGTTCCAGAAAGAAAAGGTGGGGAAAACCGCATCGTTTCCAAAAAAATTTTAAAAAACTTTTTAAAGAAATTTTCCATTAATTTCCCAAAAAAATTTTCAAAAAAATTTGGTATGTTTTACATTAACACATTAACATCTGAGGACATAAAAATATGTTTTTTGTTGACTGCTCGTGAAATGCCGGAGACATATAAATAGTTTATGTACTGTGCATTAAATTCTGGCGACATATAAATATGTGTTACAATATATATGCTAAAAATAATATTTCTTATCGACTAGACTACTGCGTGCTTTGATAATATTGAAAGCAAAAGATAACAGAAAATTCGATCATAAAATTTATTTGTGTAATTAAATTCAAATAAAATCTATATTGAACAGAGCAACATATCTTATACCTGTGTACAAGATTTCAGCTTCCTAGGTTGCAAAGGCCAGAAGTTATGAAGGAAAACCCAAAAAAAGTGGTTTTACGTTTTCACCTCTATCTCCCTTCCAAAATCTAATTCAAAAAATAGAGTATCACTTCACTCAAAATCGCATTTGGACTCTAAATAGGAACATATGAACATGGTTACATGCATACATACACACATTACCCTTCTCCTTTTGACTTCACCGTAGTCAGGTAAACAGTTTCACTTCAAATTCCATAAAAAAATATTTGATATTTTAAAAGTTATAACCATTTTTGTAAAGCGATGCAACATATTCGAAAACCTTAAAATATGCCGGCTAAACGCATTAATTTTCGTGCAAACAGCCCGGACTATAATGTGTTAATAATTTTTAAATATCTTAATGTATGAACAAATGGACTTGATATAACTTTCTAATATAATATTCTTGCGATAAAACTGTACAGAAAATTTCTTTTCATTAATTTATGTTTATATTGTACACCCTTCATTGTGTTATAATAAATATAAAAAGAGGACATCTATGTCTACCTAAAACTGTCATTAACTCATTTTTTCCGAAAATGGAGTCATTTCACTTTCAAAAATAACGGCTCAGTTATTGCTTATTTATAAATTTTCCAAAAAAATTTACAAAAAAAATTCATTTGAAAATTTCTTTAGTTTTTTGAAAATGTTTTGGAAAATTTATAAATAAATAATAATTGTTTATTCATAAATGTTTATAAAATATAATTGAAAATATTTAAATATTCAAAAATATGTTTGCTTTAAAAAACTCGTTGAGTTTGCTGGTTTCCCCATAGTAAAAAGGCCTCGAGCGCAAAGGATTAACTAGGATCTGTAAGGTATTGAAAAAGCCAATAACATTTCACAAATTCACGTTAATAATTTATATTTAATACATTTTTAGTGATTTATTCACATTTGTTAACATTTTCAAAAATAAATATACTATGTATTTATTTTTGAATTGGTAAATACCAGTTACATATTAATTGATTTAAATTTGCAAGATACTTAAAAGTAACAACGTAATTTGCTAGGGTTTCTTATTCATAAATTTATTGTGAGTAAGAGTGAACGAGCAGAAGAGCGTGGCAGTCTTCTTCCGCCCGACCAATGTTCGGAAACTTGCGCCCGACCCTGTCGAGCTCAATGGGACCACACTGGAATGGGTGAATGAGTCCAAGTATCTTGGTGTCATGCTGGACAGGGGTTTGACCTTCAAGAATCATACTGAGTATGTCATCTCGAAGTCTCATGCCCAGCTCTGCAGACTGTATCCGCTTCTGAATAAGAAGTCAAAACTCTCGCTGAGGAGTAAGCGTCTGCTTTACCTCATCTGCATTCGGCCGATTATGACGTATGCGGGTCCAGCCTGGGTATATCATGCACGAAACATGAAAAAGCTGCAAGTGTTCCTAAATAGGTGAGCTAGGTTAATTACCAATGCACAGTATTTTGTCAAAAACACCACCCTTCATCGTGATCTCCAGCTCCCTACCATCGAGGAGTTTGTCCGCGGACAGGCTCAGAGATTGTATGGTCGAGCGGAGGTCAGCAACAATGCACTAATAAGGGCGTTAGGGACCATCGACATTGCTGAAGAATATTCCAGGTACAAGCGATCCCGTCTGCTTGCTCCCCTGGAGTGTTCCTAGTAGTGTCAAGAAACATTCATTGGCCAGTACGAAGTTACCCCCGTGGGTAACTTGGAGCTCCTCTGGTCAAACATCGCGCAACAGGCCCACTTCATGGAACCTGGGAAATGCTCCACCAAGAGATTAACATCAAACCGAGAAACATACAAATTATTCAAGCAACTAGAGTAACTACCTCAAATGAGGCAAAAACTCTAAACAACTGACCGGAAAGTCATTGCTACTTTGTTGTTATTGTATGTTGTTTCCCTCGGGCAGTTATGAATGCATCGCTGCATGGACGGGAAAAAAACCAAACATTACGCCGCCGAATCTCTGCCTTCAAAAAAAAAAATTTGAAGTAGATTCAGATTGATTTATTAATTTGAATAAGTACATGCTCCATTCGGATTACAATTATTTTCCTTTTGTAAGCCTTCTATACAATATTATGCTGTATATATTGTCTTGGTTATAAAGGTTTTAACGTAAGTGTAGTTCATATGGTCTGTCGCAGGAAAATTTTCAAAAAACTTGCATTTATAATGTCTCTTTTTTTCCTTAACTAACTTATGCTAACTTACCTAATACTATAGCTAACTTATCTAATCTTAACTAGTACTTAACTAATATTGTCGTGTCCGCGCACTGCACTTCCGCACAAGCACTAGCACTGCGGTTTTGTATAATTTTGTCATAGGTTTCTGCATTTACAATGCATATTTGGTTTTTAATTTTTTGTTCGCAGATGCCTCCTGTTTTGGCGCCGATGTTGATGTGGGGGATGGTCCAGTACCTATGGTGGTTTGTAGAATTTCGTTTTTAAGGGAAAGGTGATGGCTTTTGATTTTACGAAATTCACCCAGGTGAAGCGTATCGAGAACATAATATAGTGCCGAGTGTACCGGACGCGGTATCAATCTCGATCCTTGTTCGCGCAGTGTAAAAACTGCCAGAACCTGGGTCATGCCGCACAAAACTGCGACGCCCAAGCTAGGTGTGTAAAGTGCACCGGAAGCCACACAACCAGAGAATGTACCAAGAAAGACAGTACAACGTCAGGAGTCTACTGTAATTGCCAAGGACCACACCCGGCCTACTACAGGGGATGTTCGGTCATCGTAGACTACATCAGAAAATCGCCGGAATAAGAACAACAGCAGCCGGAACAACAGCAGTTCATTCCTGCGCCACCGCCAACTAGAAACGCCTGGCAGCGGAAAGCGCGAACATCATACAACAGCAGCAGTGCCGCCTTCCCGCCGCTAACCACGCCAAAACTTCCGACAGGATACAAGCAGCCGCCACAACCAGCTCCATGCAACCTGCGAAGTGCGCCAAACAGCACTTCAGCTCCAGTGTCAGCACCACACCCTCTCGCACCGCCGAGAGCGAGACCAACACCACGCACAACAGCGCATCCCCCAGTCATGGACGACTTCACCAGGCTCTGCTCAGCTGATGACCACCTGGACATCCCGAGACCGATACAAGAGGTAGAGGAGCTGAAGCGTACTCTCGCAGGTTGCCGCACGAAATGGGAGTGGGTTCAGACCATCTACAATTTCGACCTTCCGTAATCACCGAACTCTCCACAGGTAATATAACCCTTCTCGATTTCAACGCTCGCGGCGGCCTAAAACAAAACTTAACCGAGCTGCTCGCCATGTTACGCTCCCGTAAGGTAAGCGCAGCAGTAATCTCGGAAACGCATCTTAAGCCGTACGTCTCACTACGAGCATCAGGCTATACAGTATATCGATCGGACAGACTAAACAGACGCGGAAGAGGCGTCACCCTCCTCATTGACAGACTACTCCCTCAGTCGCTTCTACCGCAACTACAGACACCAGATATTGAACATGTTTCGGTGTCTGTGGGCAGCGAACACCGAATAACAGTATCGGCCATCTACACAAAACAATCCTTCGACCCTGGACAACTTCTCCAGGTGTTGAACAGGCATCACTGCACCATAACGTTAGGTGACTTCAACGCCAAACATTCACTGTTGCTCTGCAATAACCCCGACACAAACGGACGCCATCTCCTAAACATCCTAGAAGATAATCCATCGTTAGACTTAATCCCACCCACTATCCGGGCTCAGGCCTCATCCCATCCATCATCGACTTCACAATCACAAAAGACATCTCATATAGAGCGAGCTCATACGTTATCGACGACGGACCGGACTCAGACCATCTCTCAGTAATAACCAAACTGCAGTTAAAATTCAAACAGATCACCCCGCGACCCACCTTCGATTTCAAGAAAGCAAACTGGGAGGCTTTCAAACGTGAACTAAACACAAACCTTCACGTCCCTGGTCACCTAGGGATCTGTGAACAGATAAAGAATTAACGAATTTTCAAAATTTAATAAACACAGCATCAAGCAACCATATACCTTTAACCAAACCTAAACTCCTAAACCAAATCAAACCCACTTCGAAAATCTTTGATGCCATCAAGCTCCGCAACCAAGTCCGTCGGCTCTGGCAGAGGACGGGTAACCCTCTCTACAGGGCTGAAAAAAACCGCCTCACCTTCTTCATTCAATATAATATGAAGGCATTAAAAACAGAACATTGGAATAAATCACTCACGTCAGCTATATCCCTGGACAGAAACTCGATGTGGAACTTTGTCCGAGGCCTGAAAACAAAATTCTCCCAAATCCCTGCCCTCCTCACAGAAAACGGAGACACGGTAACGGACCCCAAAGACAAAATAAACTTAATTGCAGAGTCCTTTGCCAAAGCCCATCATGTTGGCGAAACTCTCCCACAACCTAAAACATACGACAAAATCACACGACTAGGACAAACACTTAGATCAATCCCTCCTCAAAACATTATCACGGACAAAAAAATCTCCCCTGATGAAATCCATCGGTATATCCGTAAACTAAAAACAGATCTGCCCCTGGACCGGACAGCATCACAAATACCGACAAACATCTCCCAAGGAAACCGATCACGATCCTTGCAAAAATTTTAACAGCAGCTTTTAAACTCAGTCACTATCCCCCCGACTGGAAAAAGTCTAAGATTACACCGATTCCAAAGCCGGGGAAACCCCACCTTCAAACCCTGCAAATTACAGACCAATCAGTTTACTATCAACAGTAAGTAAACTGTACGAGCGCGCTATACAAAAGTGGCTCATAGAACAAAAACAACAAAATTATCCCCCGTGAACAGTTTGGATTCAAAGCTGCTCACAGCACGACAAACCAACTTCACAGAATCACTGACAAAATTCGTCATGCTCTGGCTCTCTCCAGGTTGGTTGTTGTCGTCTGCCTCGACATCGAGAAGGTATTCGACTCGGTATGACACGACGTCCTCCTGGTGAAATTAATCAACTCAAATTCCCTGATGTACCTTACAAAATTACCTATCAGATCGCCTCTTCGTGGTCGATTCTCTTGGAAGAACCTCCTCAATACACAAAATCCCCGCCGGTGTTCCGCAAGGATCAGTACTCGGTCCGGTGCTATACAACTTTATATATATATATATATATATATATATATATATATATATATATATATATATATACACAGTGGGTTGCCATATTAATAAGGACACCTGAAATTATTGCAATTTTGAAGGATTATGGAAAAAATAACATAAAACAGTTATTTTTGAAGACATGAAATGTTTTATTTTTCACTTAACTACATTCAAAACAACAAAAAATTGTCAAATAAATACAGTCAAAAGAAAAACACTTTAAGGAATGAGTCTTGACATGTCCTGCATTATTCACTAATACTTTGTCACTGAACTTTTTGCTTTAATGACTGCTTCTAAACAGCATGGCATGCCTTCTATGCATATTTTTGCGGTTTCATTAATCTATGGTGAGTCGTTCCAAATTCTCTCCAGCTCTTCAACAAGCTGTTGCTCGTTAGTGATGACTTTTTGACACTTATTGTTTTGTATGCTCCCACAGGTTCTCTATAGGGTTCAAGTCCAGTAGTTTCCAGGCCAGGGTAAAACCTTCACATTATGCGTCTTTAAAAATGCAGATACTCTGAGTGCAGAATCATGCCTAAAGGCACATTCTTCACCATTTGGGAACCATTCCTTGAGCTGCGGTAAAAGGTGGTCTTGCAAGACTTTTTGGTATTGTTCCTTGTTCATGTTTCCTTTCACAATATAGAGATCACCAATACTTCTCTAGAAGTAAGTTCTCTAGAAGTATAAGTTCTAACTTATCACAGACCATACCATGATTTTATCAGGAAATTTCACCCTTTCAGCAATAGTCAAGATGGTAATTTTCCCCTGGTCGTCACCGCATGAAACACGACTTGTCCATTAAAATTTCAAAACTGGATTCGTCTTAGAAACAAACCTGAAATATAAAAAAAAACTTTTAAAAGTCACTGAAATGAAGATAAAAACTAAATGTTTATGAATAAATAGTAATAAAAATTGCATACATACTCGTCCCCAATCCTCAGACATCATGTGGCGATGTTCACAACTCCAGTTCAGACATCTCGTTTTCATTTTGTCTGTCAAACGTGGCTTTTTAGCAGGTCTGCGTGCAACCAAGCCTATTTAATGGTATTTGCCTTTGGGAATGGGAGGTCTTTAGCAAAAGTGTCTTAATTTCTGTAGTTTTTCTTGAAGTCAGGTCCAATATCTTCTCCATGTTGTACTACTCTGCAGAGAAAATCACAAAGAGTATTGCGGACAGTAGTTAATTTTCATCAAATAAATATCAAAAGGAATAAAACAAGACAAATATTTACCTTTAACAGAGCAGTTTTTTAGTTTTCACTCTGATGCAGCAATAGCACAAGGAACGC
Organism: Neoneuromus ignobilis; assembly: GCA_029203775.1. NCBI lineage: Eukaryota > Metazoa > Arthropoda > Insecta > Megaloptera > Corydalidae > Neoneuromus > Neoneuromus ignobilis. Next base: position 28,809,768 of record CP092094.1, on the reverse strand, counting down.
AAAGAACAATCTTCACACTGAATTGCTCATTGTTAGCTTCAATAAAGCAGGTCCTTGTTTCCACAACCATTATTGGAATACAGCAAGTACAAGCGGCCCCGTCTGCTTGCGCCGCTGAAAACCGTCGACGGATAGTAACAGCAACCACCACTAACATCTTGACCGGGGGTGGTCGTCCCCGCAACGGTGGCCTGGAGCTCTGCCGGTCAATCGAAAGCTTCAGTCCCACAGAGGACAACGGAAACGCTCCCTCATGTGATAATTTCTCTTCCACGCAACGAACCAGGATTATGAGCAACGTGAGTCGAAAACTTCCTTCAGAAAAGTTGGCACTCAAGTACTGTTGGCCAACATAGGCCACAGCCGCTTCCCACCTGCCAACCATTATTGCTTACTAGAAAGACAAGCAACTCCCTCCAATACAGAAGATGAGAAACAATTGTAGTTGAGTTTACAGACCTTAACACATGGAAAATCTTATATATATATATATATATATATATATATATATATATATAAAATATATTTGGAGAATTGGTTTCCTCGTGTTGTGTACAACACGAGATCATAAACAAATTGTTTATGACAAAGGAATTTAAATATTTTTATTGATTCACAACGTAATTGATAAAATTGTTTACAAACAGATGAGAATTATACATGAGACACAATGATGTTCGTAGTGTTCTTCGACAATGTCACTATTGTGTCCCGGAAGCTTGTGTCGAGTTTATGAGACTTGTGTCCCATCTTGCGTTTGTGGAATTTGTGTTGTGTGTGTGACTTCTGTTTGATGTTGCGTTTTTTTTTTTTTTTTTTTGCTTTGATTGCTTGTCTTCTGGTGCGATTTAATCTTCCTATTTATAATATTCCTGGGGGTTTCTAATTTTATCCCCCATCACAATTATATGTCTTCTTGTATTTAATTCGATTAATCTTATGTTTCATAATAATTATCTGTGTTCATCCGGGAAAAATTAACTTTCACTTAAATCACTTCAGTCACAGTGAAAGCCATTAGCTTTCAAATTGAGCAGTCAAATTTCTTGTAGTGTACTCTATAATGCATGCATTTAAAAAATAGTACAATAATTCAGAGTTTGATGTCACGTAGCTGCAACATATTTCCTTGAATTTTTAGATCTAGAATATGCGATGGAAGCACTGCTTCTGTTCCCAGCGATCGTGGAATTGTTTAACCTTTGCTTAGTATATCCAGAAATGAAGTAAAATAAAGAATTGCCATGTTTGATCCCTCTGAGATGTATACATCAAAAAGACAGGAGCAAGACGCCCTCAGACACGAAGTCGGGTTACATCACAAAGTTCAAACTCAGCTTAACACGCAGCTTCACATTCATCATTGGGCGACTCATATGCTCAGTCCTCTGATGAACTCTATATCGAACTCACGAACCTAATCCATTGTGGCAAGTCGGTGCACTTCATCTCTAGCAGGTAAAATGCCCTCTCACTCAATTACATCAGCCAACGGGAAAGCAGAAACTATTGTAAGCATGCATGAAGTTACACGATTACTGCAGTAAATTACCTCAAAAACCACTCAATCACTCTTTATAGTCTATCCAAAAGTTGACTTACAATCTTGTTTTGAAGGATGCAAGCATTCCTTTCAGGCAGCTATCTCTGAAGCAACTCTCTCGATAATGTTTCGTCTCAGTTCTGAGTGTAGGATATTAGATGTCACCTTACCAACCTTATGATATCACCAATGGAATCAATAGAAATTTATCTAAAAATGCAGAAATTAATAACACTTGAGATTTGTTATAAACATCTGTCAGGAGAAATTACTATAATAGCTTATTACTCACTATATTGACAATTAATGCCAGAGTATAATACTCACAGCAGATGAAGACGTTTTTGTTGTGGTTTTTGATGGATCCTGGCACTGTGACTGGATCGTCTGTCTAGCTGTAGATTGTCGAAGTAGCACTTATTAAAAACAGGTGGCTTATTAAGTACAGTTTGTCTTTACATTGTGATCTTCATTCAGAAATGCGATGTACATTGAAACAATTTGCTGAAAATCATTCATATAAAATCAACATAAAAACATCTACATGTAGATACCACGTTATTCCTGCTGCAGTAAAATTATACATAAGTCATATGCTTAGATGTTGCCTCCATGGGTAATCTAGTGCTCTGGTGATTGAATATTGCCGAGATAATTTAAAAGCTTAACAGATGCTCGAACTTTTTAGGTACAACGAAGATGCAACGACCTCTGGAGTCAGTTATTAGAGTGATTGCTTGCTAGAAGTAATTACTCTAGATGCACAAATGTCTGGTTGACGCACGGTTTGGATATATCACTATTGGAGCATTTCTCGAGTTCTAGTTTTCTAGGGCTGTTTCACGATGTTTGACCAGCGGAGTTCCAAGTCACTACGGGGCAACTTCTCACTGGTTAAGTTAAGTGTTGCTCAGACCTTACGTGACTGCCTCAGGGGGTGCAAGCAGACGGGAGCCGCTTGTGCCTGAAGTACTCATCGACAAGGTCGATTGTTCTCAACGCCTAACTAGGGCATTATCGCTACGTTCCACTCGACCATACGGTCGCTGAGCCTGTCTATGGACAAACTCATTGATAGTAAGGAGCTGGAGATCGCGATGTAGGGTGGTGTTTCTAACAAAATAATGGGCGTCAGTAATGGCCTAGCGCACTTATTTTGGAACACCTGCAGCTTTTTCACATTTTTGTGATTGTATGTATAGGCCGAACTCACATACGTCATAATCAGTCGAATGCAGCTGAGGTAAAGCAAACGCTTACTCCTCCGTGACAATGTCGACTTCCTATTCAGCAGCGGGTACAACCTGCAGAGCTGTGCCTTTGCCTTCAAGAGTACATACTCTATATAACACTTGAAGGTTAGGCCCCTGTCTAACATAACACCAAGATACTTGGCCTCCTTTGCCCACTCCATCGTGACCCCGTTGAGCACGAGCGGGTCGGGCTCACGGTTACGCCGATGTAGAGGAGGTCGAAAGAAGACCAGGACACGCTCTTCTGCACATTCACTCTCACTCTCCACGTTCGATAGAACGCTCCAAGTTCATCGAGATGAGATTGCAGCCTTGCGCGATGTACCTTGGTTGCCATGACTGCGTTAAGATCGCTACGTCGTCCGCAAGAGGGCCATATGCTGCTCACACGGCACATCATTGTACAACTGGCTCCTGTAGAACAATATAACACCTGGTGTATAAAATTCATGAATTATTCAAGATGATTGGTACTGAAGATCGACTGTGATGATTTTAATTTATTGTGCAAAATAAAATTGTAACAACAATAAAACTTGCACTTAAAAATGCAATCTGTGTGAAAAAATTATTATACAGTTAATATAAATAAATTTCATTTAACTCTCACCAATTGTTTATATTCATTAATATTAAATCTAACTACAATTACTGATTATATACCAGTATCTGTTTTTGAACAAGATTTTATTCCAGAAAGAAGAAAATCTGTTGCAGTATCAACAAAATTTCTTTTAATGCTTGCACTCAAGAGCTTTCTTATAACATCCATGTAAATGATAATTATCTGTAAAAAAAATCATGATTAATTTAAGTAAATATCCATTGATGTGATGTGATCCATTGATAACTGGAAACAGTATTTCAATTCATGTATATAATTCTTAAATTATATTATTTTACTATGAATAAAAATGTATAAGAATAATGCATTTCCAGAATGCGGCTTCTAATAAATCTTGCAATTTCCTAAAACAAAAAGATTACAAAATAATATTGTTACATGAATTAATATAAATTTCATTTTTATTAATGCTAGAATGAATCTACCTACAAATAAGATATCAGACATATATTTGATTAATATAATGAATCATTACTTTGAAGAACATTTTCATATGTAGAGCAAAGTTTTACATATCAATAAAACATTTACTAAGCATATATTTCAAAAAAGGGCAATTTTTTGGGTGAAAAAATGTGCTAAATTTATTATATAATTAACTTGAATAAAACTCCATTCACTACTATTTCAGTAAAACTGGAGACAAAACAATATTTTATTTACATGTATATCTACATGTAAGCAATGAGATTTGAGTCATTTCAGGAAAATTGCTCTTAAAGATGCAACTTTCCCGAATAATAAATAGCACTTAAACTTAAAAATTTAATATACTGAATAATAATGACATTTACCAGCAACATTGTTATGAAGAATATAAATTTCCTGCGAAAAAGGTTACAAAAAATAGTGTAGAATTTATTTCAATTACTATGTGACACTGAATTTATTCATAAATAATAGTTGATTCATAATATTTAATTATATTTTTATGCACTTGTTTTCCATCCATGTGAAGTGTTGACGAATAATCAATTCAATGCACCGAATGTCACTTTAAAGCAGATTTTATTAGTTGTATATTATATAACAATAAAACTCAACGTAAGACTTGTACATGAAAGCACAATTTGTCTTTATGTTGTGGTTTGGATTAGCTGTAACTACAAAATATAATATATTGGATAAGGATGAGATTTTGAGCAAACTCGTACTGAACAATATAATTTTCCTGCAAAAAAGGTTACCAATAGTACACTAGAATTTATTAAATATATAACAATAAATCTTAACGTAGAACTTGTACTTGGAAGCACAGTGTCTTTACGTTGAAATAAATCATGCATAAAATCAACAAATATATGTACATTTTCATTTATTTTATTCCCATTGCAGTAAAGTTATTCATAAATAATTTCAGTTATTAATTGTAATTCATGAACTTAAAGGTTGTACCTTCGTGGGCAATCTGATGCTGTTGGTTGAACATCGTTGATATAATTTAATAACCCGACAGACACTCAAATGTTTTTTTTAGTACTTTATTTTTATTATATTAGTATGAATAACAATCGATTGACCTTGAAGTATTTCAGGAAAATCGCTCTTGAATGTGTAATTTTCCTGAATAATAATCACCGATATATAAAATCTAGACGTTTACTTAAAAAATGAACATATTGAATAACGATGAGATTTTTGAGCATAATCGTTCTAATAAACATAATTTTCCTGTAAAAAAAGGGTTACCAAAAGTATAATAGAATTTATTACGTATTTAACAATAAAACTCCACGTAAGATTTGTACTTGGAAGTACAGTGTCTTTACGCTGTGATTTGCATTCAGAAATGCAATTTACATTAAAACAGTTCGCTGAAAATCATTCAGATAAAACCAATATTAATGCATTTACAAATCCTTGTTTCAAACTCGATTTTCATATAAACTGCGAAGAATAATAAATTGTACATAACTGTATAAGATTTATTAGGCATGTTTTAAAAAGGCAATTTTTGTAACATTAATTCGGCATATGTTTTAAAGAGACAATTTTTCTGTAAAAAAAAGCACTAAATGCACTATATACTTAATTCAAATAAATCACTATCAATACTATTGCAGTAAAATTGACATGACAATATTTTATTCAAATGTGTAATTCCTTATTTTTATTATTTTAATGTATATAACGATTATTATTGTATGTGTAACTAATTGACCTTGAGGTGTTTTAAGAAAATTGCTCGAGAGTGCACTATTTTCCTGAATAATAAATTACCGATAAATGAACCTAGCTGTTAACTTCAAAATTTAATATATTAAATAACGATGAGATTGTTGAACAAAATCGTTCTGAACAACATAATATTTCTGTAAAAAAAGGTTACCAAAAGTACAGTAGAATTTATTATATATATATATATATATATATATATATATATATATATATATATATATATAACAATATAACTCAATGTAGAACTTGTACTTGAAAGCACAGTGTGTCTTTACGTTGTGATAAATCATTCACATAAAATCAACAAACATACCTACATGTTCATATGTTTTATTCCCATTGCAGTAAAATTATTCATAAATAATTTCTTTTATTAATTTTAAGTCATACACTTAGAAGTTGTCTCTGTGGGCAATCTGATGCTGATGGTTTAACATCGCTGATAACAATTTAACAACCCGGCAGACGCTCGATATTTTTATTATACTTAATTTTTATCTATTTTACTATGTATAACAATCAATTGACCTTGAAGTGTTTCAGAAAAATCGCTCTCGAAAGTGCAATTTTCCTGAATAATAGATCACCGATAGATAAAATCTAGCCGTTAACTTAAAAATTTAATATATTGAATAACAATGAGATTGTTGTTCTGAAGAAGTTAATTTTTCTGTAAAAAAAAGGTTACCAAAAGTATAATAGTATTTATTATGTATTTAACAATAAAACTCGACGTAAGACTTGTACTTGGAAGCACAGTGTCTTTACGTGTTGTGTTTTGCAGTCAGAAATGCAATTCGCATTAAAACAGTTCGCTGAAAATCATTCATTAATACATTTACTAAAAATATAAAATATTTTATTTGAATAAATATGTGGCATTGAATTTCATTATAAATAATATTTCATACATCATAGTTAATCAGTTATATTGATTATATATTTGTTTTTCACCCATGTGTAGTTTTTACGAATAATCGATTCAATGTACCGGATGTAACTTTGATGCTGATTTTATCAGTTGTATATAACAATAAAACTCAACGTGAGACTTGTAGTACTTGAAAGCACAATTTGTCTTTACGTTTTCAGTTGCGCTCAAAAATATAATTTTCATTAAAACAATGCGCTGGAAATCATTTATATAAAATCAACATTAATACATTTACACGTACATATGTGCTTCATATCTATTGCAACCAAATTATTTGTAATTTTTTTTTATTATTCATAATTCATACACTTAGAAATTGTCTGGGAAATAATCTAGTCAACAAAAAAATATATCAATTTTCAAGTTTTCCGCTATAGAACAGAATATTGTTTAAAAAAATGGCATTTATGCTCTATCTTTGTCGAAATAAAACAAATTATAGTCACCATTTTATTTACATATTTCACATTTGTAAGAATAATCATTTTTAGATTATTTCTTCCAAGTACAATCAATGTAATGAAATCATTATAAAATAGACTTAAATTTGTTATACAACAAATTTAGTGAATGAAAAAAAATCCTTTAAGATTTAGCTTGAAGGCATAATTTTTCTGAAAAAAACAACAACGCATACGCAACCATTCTTATAGTCAATAATGACACTCTCAAGTAACAATAGACCTGATTATAAAGTTCACAAATCATTAATTGTTCCAAGTGTTGTACTTGGTTCGAATTAATGATTTGATGTAATAAGCATTCGTTTTAAAACAGATTTTAATGCATTCTTAAACAATGCAAATTTATTATATGTAATAAGACTTCTGTTAAGAAACGCAATTTTCATTAAAAAAACACACATTGAAAATCATTAAGCAATATAAATACATTTATAATTTATAACCTTCTTCAATTATTTGCATTCCACCTGTTTGTTTTAGAATAGACGGTAGTTAGGATAGAAGGATTAGTTTAGAATTAATTTATTTATCTTAAAACAGAGTGACACACTCTATAGCAGGCTGCCACACTACGATGCACAGTAGAAGAGGATATGATATATTTAATGGTTTTTTGTATAAAACTGATAGCAATTAATTTGTATATATATTATTTGTAGTTTTAACCAAAAGTCATTTTTTATTAGATTATATCTGTATGCAGTTAATGATGATGTAAAATTATGTGTAATTGAATTTTCATTTAAAACGGATTTTAATTTATTCTACAACAACGAATTCATTGTAGAAAAATAAAATCCTTTAAAAGACTTACGCTGAAAAGTACAATTTTTTCTGAAAAAATAATGCCATTTTATCATATCATAATTAAGTGAGTGCTCGTCAAACTCTCAATTATTCACTTTATTTTATATTTAATTCCAATTACTGATTTAATATTTTTATTTTAAACGATTATACTATCAACTTGGATAGATGTGTCTTCCCGCTTCTATCATAAAAGAATTGTTCATAGACGATATTTTATCTGTGGAGATAATTCTCGGGTTTGTTTAATATTACTCGTGTTCAGTAAAATCAGACCTATTAAGGATAATGAATTATAAGGATTCGTTTTTAGTCATACACGCTCAAAGATATAACTTTTTTTTTAATGAGTCATGTAATTAAGATATATTTGAATTCTATCTCTACTAAAGTAGAATGAACCATACTGGCATAAAAAATTAAAGTTCTATTAATTATTTACTTCCTATTAAGATATACCTGAAAATCACTCAACAATACCGAGATTTTAATTTGTTGTCTAACACTGAATTTATTTTATAACCAAAAAATATTTTTAAGACACGATTCAAAGTTTAATTTTCCAAAGAAATGCACAATATCACATAATTCATGTGGGCACATTAGATTTCTATCATTGTTGCAATGAAACTAATTATAAACTTTATTCCATTCGATTAGATAAAGAGTGTAGGTTTAATCGTTCAGAAAGAATGATTTAATAGACAAATAATTATTTTAATTAATTCTGCAGCATAAGAGAATTCACTGAACAATAAAACACATTCAAAGACTAATGCTTAAAAGCGCAAGTTTTACTGAAAAAAATCACTATATAATTTATTTAAACAAAATATCACTCCAAATATTGTAATGAAACAGACTGAAAATAATGCTTTATTTTCATACATATATATATATAAATATATATATATATATATATATATATATATATATATATATATATATATATATATATATAAATATATATAAATATATATATATAAATATATATATATATAAATATATATATTTATATATATAAAATCAATATTTCAAACTTGTTTGAAATTAATGAAAATTTTTGTAAAAAAATATTTTCAATGTATAATCCTAAAATAAAAATTGACACATTTATCCTGGACGGTGAAATAACTTTTTTTAAAAAAAGTAATTTAATTAAGATACAGTAAGGCGTAATAATGCCTATTTTAATAAAATTAACAATAGTAATTATCAAACCTTGTAAATTCTAAATAGTTATTGTATTTATTATTGTACAAAAAGAGCGAATAAAAAATATCTTACTATTTCTTGATTTGGTGCAGATAAATCAGTTTCATATAAATAAATTACTTTGTACACTGCATGATTTGATAACAAATATTGAATGACCATTTTAAGCCACATTTCGCAATAAAAGTTATTTTCAATAGCTTAATTATAAACCAGAAAATTTCATGTGTAATTTTACTAACTTTTGCATGTTTAATTTCGAGCGATTTAATTAGAGAACCAAAATTATTGTAATGAGGTTTCATTTTTAAATTTCATATTTCTGAGAATATATATATATATATATATATATATATATATATATATATATAGTCTAACAGATAAAAGAAGAAAAATATTATTGCACATAACGGTCTTTGTTTCAGTAATCTTCACAAATTACGAAAACACAAAGATAACAATTAATTTTTCAATACATTAACTTCGTTATATTCCTAACTTGAAAGCATTTTTAATTACTGCGCTTCAAAGTAGGTCTTAAATGCGTGTAATTTTAGAACTGATTATTTAAGTTAGAATAAAAAATGGCAGAACTGTAGGTTTAAAAGCTTCAAACTTACACTATAAACTATAGATTTTAATATTTTTATAACCATACATTTTTAGATAACAAAAAAAACCTTAAGATTTAAATTGAAAAGATCAATTTTTATGACATTTTTTTTAAAAAATCGAATAATTAACTCAGTTCTGAATTGGACTCACTTTCTAAAATGTTGAATATATATAAATACATATGTAACAATATTTTTAGGGTTTAAATCGATCCTATGAAATTTAATAAAACATGATGTTTACAAAAAGACTCAAAGATTATAAAAAAACTAAAACATACATATATATGTGCACATGTATATGTGTACGTTTATTCATGAATTTTTTCTAATTTTGTTATCTTTTTGAACATTGTTTATTATTAAAATATCTAAGATCAATTTAAAACCTAAAAATATTCTTAGATATATTTTTTTGTTTTGTTATAAACTCAGAGTGACTTTTCTCCAATTTCAATATTATAGTAAAGCAAGAAAAATTAATCTACCATTTCACAAATTCGATACTGGTTGAAAAAGAAAGAAAACACAAGTACATACACATAAATTGAAAAAATAATTACGTATTTATAAAAAATACAAAAAAAAATCGTGTTGCAATCTATTAATATTTTATGATTTAGTAATTAAAGCAAAATTGTAATACATTTTTCAATATTATTTTTCAACATTTATGATAGCATTTCTTCAATGTGGTTAGTACTATAAAAAATAGAATTTGTTCCAAATAAAAGATGTTATAAAAAGTCAACTACATATTGTATTGATATTCATAATGGACTATAAATTAAAAAGAAATCATTTTATCACCAAATGTATATGTATATAAAAACAAGCGTGATAGTATATTTAATAAATTTTAAATTTAGGCTGGCGAAGTTGATCATACTTTGCAAAGCTGCATTTTATTAAAATCGTATATTAATAATAATAATAATGCATAGGTCGCTTTTTGTAATCCATAAATTAGGGATACTACAAATATGATATGTTGTAAATAGTGAAAATATACAATATTCAAATCAATCACTATTGTTAAGTTAAAAAAGTAATAAAAATTAGTAGTATTCTCGTCAATACATAGTAATTCATGTTTAGAAAAGTGAACAATTTGATGAGAAAACATTTTTTTTTATCAATTATGAATTTTTTACTAAAAATGGGTTTTCGGAGATCCAATACACACACACACACATATATATATATATATATATATATATATATATATATATATATATATATATTCTAGAAATTTATATGGAATATTTGTGATAAATAAATATCAAATATAATTAATTATTATAATCCAATTAATTATTGAATAGTAATTGTAACTTCTTTTTGAAGATATTCCTCAATATAAAATGTTTTTAAAATTACAAACAATAATTTATAGCAATAAATACAATTTTCATTTTGCAACAATTCTTTGTTATCCATTTGTACAAAACGGTCATCTATAAAACTGTTATTTCTCATGGATAATATTCGGGTTTTACCCAGATGTCGGCGTTCTTTTGTAGTCAAGTAATAAATGCTCAAATGAATAAAAACAGTAATATAATTGTAATTTGTTGATAATTCCAATAAAATGCAAACATTTTAGAAATAATTGTGCTTTCTTTCTTTAAAAGAAGTGATATATTATATATTATATATGTATATATATATATATATATATATATATATATATATATATATATAATGATGAGATATTTAATAAAATATATTCCTTAAATGTTTTGTTTTAAAGAGATCAAAAATATGTAAATTATTGAACCATTTTCATCACGAATTTACAAATAATAATAATAAAAATAACATAAAAGCATATATAAAACATGGTGAATAATTTTAAAATCAATAGTAAACAGAAATTGAGATAAAAAATTGTTATAAAGAATGTATGGTAATTATGAAACTACGTCTATTGAATTTCATGAATGACATAAATAAAATAAATACACCTAGATAAACTCGAACCGATAATAAATGTTAATAATCGTACAATGATTATGAAAAAATAAATAATAACAAAAACATCAATAAATAATTACAAAAATCAAAATGTTCAGCAAGGCGAAAAAGTAAATATAGTAGATAATAAATAAGGGTTTACTTACAAATATATATATATATTATACACAATGTGTTCAAATAATTCAAAATAAATTTAAACAGATCAATTCATATTAACAATAAACGTACATGCGGCTGCGACCCAATGGGTGGGTAATTACCTTGAAGTTTCTATTCCGAACAATAAAGGCAAAATTATAAAATATATTTAAAGACTTACCGGTAAAGACAGATGGTTAAATTTCTAAGGGATTCAACATTACATTGAGGTTCTTTCTTTCTTGAATTTTCACAAACATATTTTTATAATAAAAATTAATCTAATAGAATATTTATATATCCATGTAATATAAATATTAATTAAATTTCAAAGAGAGTTCCATTTGATCGAATTACGTATCATTCTTTCAAACACAATGCTTATTTATAAAAACATTTTTTCGAAACAATAAAAATGTACAAACAAGTGGATATTTCAAAAAAGAAAATTAATATTTTTCATTGACAATTTGTAAAATAATAAATACTAATTCGAAAATTCATTTGTACGAATAATAATTCTATTCAAACAATTTTATAACATCTAATATACTAAACATAAAGCCAACAAATAAATATATAGAAATAACAAATAATTGTAACGATTAAAGAATTTTTGTGTTGAAAATAACTAGTATAAACCGGAAATAGATAATTATTGACAATTTTTCAACAATTACTTCGAAATAATAATTGTTTTGTTTAATATCAAATATACAATAAAATGCAGTTTTTAATGAAACATTTTTCTTGATGATAATTTATAGAAAAAACATGCTTGTACATTATTTCTATGAATTAGTGTTAAATACTATTTTATTGAATTATTTTGTACGTACATTTAACACTGTATCACGATATATTCGAAAGGATTAAATATTGAAAAGAAATCAAATATGCTTAATTAAAATTAATACAATAACTTTCGAGAAAAGAAATATAAAAATAAGACCTACTTTAATTAGTTTCCACACTGATACTAAACAATATAATTAAAAGAATGCAAAAATTAAAACTTTCTAATATACACATATAATAATAAAAATTATTAATCAGTTACAAACACAACGAGACATTCAACTGCCTGAGAATCAATCCCCCTTTGGTATCTGTATACACAATCGTAGTAAGCATTTCGATTTCAACCAATCAGTTTAAAGTATTTTGGCGTGAAATACAATAAGTGCCAGTACGCATAAACCTACGGCACCGATATATATTGTTATCTTTCTCAAAACTAGAATAACAGGTACCACAAATGATACTGAACGGTTTAAACAAACATTACTTTATTATTGCCATTTACTATCCTTTATTATCCGTCAGTCTTATTTGGTCTCGTCTATGTTTCCTACAAATGAAAAATATATTTTTTAAATACGAATTATAATATATTTTGTGCACTTAATTAATCTATCTGCACTATCGGTTTAAATACAGTTATTATGCAAATTTCTCTTCGTTTATTAATAAAAAATAATTTATATTTTGATTTTATTTCTGTATGAAATGTTATTAAAATTAACATATTACTCACTTACATACACAAATACATAAATTTAATATATATATATATATATATATATATATATATATATATATATATATATATATATATATATATATAAATATAAATATGTATATATACAGTTACTTACAAAATTGAGCGTATACCTATAAATTATAAACGTTTATTCATATATTAACAGAATTAAATATCTTTTTTAAACAAAAAGTGCATATTTGAAATAAATGCTTATTGTCACTTATAAGTTCATTAAAAAGACATAACAATATCATCGTATTCACTCTATATTCAGTAAGTTATAAAAAAGTTCCAAATTTATTCACACACAATTGAGCGTACACTTTGAAAGTATGTACAGTTGGAATGTGATTTTATGCGCTTTTCAAAATTTAATTAGATAGAGGTCTTATGTATAGCGTAAACAATAATTAACATTTATTTGTTCTTTACTATATTTCCTTATTTCTTGAAGAATTCATATTTGTTATAAAGTGGAGAGTAAAAGGAAGTAAACTCATATAACTACGTGTCAACTCATTATAACATTATGCTATAAAGGAAAATCATTACACGACATTAGAGCAATAGTGTATAGGTCACATTACATTATTTAAAAAATAATTAATAAATATAAATATGAAGGTACGCTCTCTAATAACAAAGGTCGGGACAGGAAAAATATTCTGACTCCTAATGATGAACGGTTTATCATCAGATCAATACGATGATATTTTTATGTCTTTTTAATGAAATTATAAGTGACAATAAGCATTTATTATAAATATGCACTTTTTGATTAAAAAATATATTTAATTCTGTTAGTATATAAATAAACGATTATCATTTATAGGTATACGCTCAATTTTGTAAATAACTGTATATAGACATATATATATATATATATATATATATATATATATAATATTTATTGAACCAAATTATTAACAGATCGTCCAATAAGTAATGTCGCAATTTTATAATATCTTTATTATTAATGAAAAATGATGTAATTTTTTTTTAATAATTTATAATAACTGTTTGCTATTGCCTCAACAACATTTTTTATGCCAATTTCATAAAATGTTGCCTTTTTAGAATTAAAAAATTCTTCAATAGCATTTTTAAGTGTTCTGTTTTGGTGAAATCCTCACAGTTATACATTTTTACAATAATCGAACTAGATGATTGATTGTGCAATGTCGGGAGAGTATGGTGGTTGTGATAGAAGCATTCAGCAATATTGTTTATTTTTGTTGTATTCATAAAAAATACAGTGCCACAAATGAACGTCGTTAATATTCAAAATGACTTTGTTTAGCGTACATAGAAACGTGATTACGTTACAATTGACTTCTAAAAATAAACTTAACCATGCATTCTTTAAATATAAAGAGAGCAGAATATTATTTTTGTTTATATACACTATACTGCAGTGTTTATATTGAGATAAGAAAATATTATCTAGGATGACCTAATATGAACGCAAAAGAACTCCATACAAACTAACAGAATTTACTAAGAATTTACAAAGTATAATGTTTAATTGTTTATTTTTATTACTGAATATTATACTAAAATTACAAATGTATGAATACTGTCGTTGTCTATCAAAAATATAATTCACAAAAAATTATATCGTGTTATCCACTGTATATATATATATATATATATATATATATATATATATATATATTACATATAAATATATTTCAACTACAGGAGATCAGTTGTTTTGGAACTGTGGCTGATTCACTTTACACAAATGAATTTTCACCCCTACACCTAAGTGGGTGTAGGGGTGAAAATTCATTTGTGTACAGGAGATCATCCAAATGTGATGCCTAGATGTCAGCACTGTATAATATTTGCACGTCATGTCTTTTCAAATGATATAATAAGCCTTTTTGTTTTAGTAAAAGGTTTGAATTTTAACCATAAATAGGTATATTGCAGCAACGAATTTACATTATTCAAACTTATTACAAAAATGAGCGTTTTTTGAAAAATACCCACGCAAAATTCATAATTTTTTTGATGTAAATAATCGTCCAAATCAGTATTCAATTCAAAGATATTAGTAAAAAAAAAATCGAAGAAACTGGTTATATTACTGATAAACCAAAAAATGAAAGATCAAAAACTATACGTACAAATGAAAACATTGCTAATATAAGTGAAAGTATTGAAAACAAACCGACAATTACAATTTCACGTCGTTCGCCAGAATTTAACACATCTTATAAATTTTTATGGAGGATTTTGTATTTACACACATACAAAATTCAATTAACCCATGAATTAAAAAAAGGGATCATTTACAACGTCGTAATTTCGCTAGTTGGATTATTTAACAACGAACAACAGATCCATTGTTTTCAAGCAAAATTTTGTCTAGTGATGAAGCTCATTTCGCAATGGATGGATTCGCTAATAAGCAAAATTGTCGTATCTGAGGCGATGACATTTCTCGTGTTATTCATGAAAAATCTCTACACTCACACAAAGTTACTGTTTGGTGTCCATTTCGGACAAATGGAATCATTAGACCATTTTTTTTTAAGATAACGCTGGAAATGCTGCTATTATGAATGCTGAGCGATATTAATCAATGTTAAGTGTTTTTCTATGGCTAGAATTGAATGATATTGATGTTTCTGATGTCTATTTCTACCAAGACGGTGCTACATATCACACAACTCGAGGAAACATTCAGTTTTTACTACTGATATTTCGTCAACGTGTAATTTCACAAAATGCAGATTTCAATTGGCCTCCAAGATCATGCGAATTAACACCATTGTTTTTTTTTTGTGAGGTTTTTTGAAAAGTCGAATCTATCCTAACAAACCACAAACAATTAATTACCTAAAGAACAACATTCGAATTATTATTCGTAAAATAAATCCAGTAACATGTCAAAATGTCATTGAAAATGTCGATATTCGAATTGATGCATGCAGGTGAATTGCGCCGTCGTGGTGAACATTTGAACGATATTCTGTTCTACGAGTACATATAATTATAATGAATCACTTTCAATAAAATAAACAGCTTGAAAAAATTCTAAATAATTTGTATTTTATTAAAAACAAACATGTAGGCGCGTTTTTTGGATGACCTTAAATTCACCCTTCTTACTGACAGCTAATTAACTATTTCTTTACCTAAATGAACACAAAAACCAAGAAATATTTGAAATGAACATGTTGCAACCATATGTATGTTAACATTGTCCAGATATTTATTTCTAACAATGGATAAACTCATACAAACATTTTTGCCTTTTTTAAAAATCTGTATCGATATTTATGGCCGTTTCTAAATTTCCTCGTAAACAATTCATAGTTCGACCGTTCTGACTTGCTCATCTCGGATAACATTGTCTTGTAAAAATTGAACCCGTCAACGGAGAGTTATTTATGAACTAAGTAGAATCGTTTGAGAAAGTATTCGATTTCAAATTATCTAGCTTATATAATATATATATATATATATATATATATATATATATATATATATATATATCTGTTTAGGTTTGTATATATATATATATATATATATATATATATATATATATATATATATATATATATATATACATAAGTACAACATACGTTTCAATTTAAAGTATAATAAATTTATACCCAATATTACAATTACACAAAGAAGGAACTGCAATAACAACATCTTTAATTATTTAAGGAAATATAAAAAAATCTTATAAAATATGCGTGTGCGTGCGTGTGTGAATGTGTGTGTGTGTATATATATATATATATATATATATATATATTTACATATGTATAAAATTTACTTTTCATATAATAATGATAAACCTGATAACATAATTACTAAAAATGAAAATGTAATCAATGTTTTCGTTAACTGTAAAATTACTGTATTATAATTTTTATTTATGTGCCTTTCTATTATTCGATCTCTCTTTCTCCCTTTCTCTCTCTCTCTCTCTCTCTCTCTCTCTCTCTCTCTCTATATATATATATATATATATATATATATATATATATATATATATATGTACATTGTAATTCTTTGATATAATTTTTTTGAACATGATAATGTAATTATAAAAAATAGAAACCTGCTATATAACCTATTTTTTTAATTGGAGATACTTTATGATATTAATTGTTCTGGAGACTTGTACATTTTTATACACATACCTACAGTTATGAATTTCTAGAATATTTTTAAAAAACTTGTTTATATCAATATACATATTCAATATACATTTGTGTATTGATGAAAATATATATTTTGATTTTTGTAAATAATTCTATTTTATATATATATATATATATATATATGATAAAATTGTAACTATATAGTTAAAATTTACTCACATATTTTATTATCTTTATTCAATGCATTTTTGATTAGTGATTCTTTCTCTTTCATCGTGTATCTGCATATGTTTAGTTATCTATATCTAAATATTTATAGTATTAAATTAAAAGATATGATTTATTACTTTTTCAATTATAGTTTTTTATTGAATTTGTATCTTTTGAAAAGAATTATAATTATTTATATATGTGGATACAATAAATTATCATATTCAATTTCAATTGAAAAATTTAAATACTATCATTTTGTGAAATTTATTGTAGATATGTTGAAAATATACTGTGTTGTGATTTATTACTCGTCTCCTATATTAGAACTGTATATTTTAATATTATGTATGCCTATATACATTTTCATGTATCTGTAGGCATTTATACATACAGACCTATATATATATATATATATATATATATATATATATATATATATATATACATACACACTGAAGCACAAAACTCATGGCACACATGTGTAACTTAAGCAATTTATTGATATAATTCAATGAAGTCATTAAATTAAAAAAAAGGTATTTAATTATATCAATAAATTGCTTATGATATCCACGTGTGCAATGACTTATATGCGTTAGTGTGTGTGTATATATATATATATATATATATATATATATATATATATATATATATATATATATATATATATATGTATATATAAATATATATATATATATATATATATATATATATATATATATATATATACCGACTGGATAGCACAGTGGTTTGCATCCCCGCGTGTCATGCGGGAGATTGCGTTCGAATCCCAGTCGGAGAGTCAGTCCCTCATTTTCGAGGGTTGA
Organism: Neoneuromus ignobilis; assembly: GCA_029203775.1. Lineage (NCBI taxonomy): Eukaryota > Metazoa > Arthropoda > Insecta > Megaloptera > Corydalidae > Neoneuromus > Neoneuromus ignobilis. The sequence continues at coordinate 28,791,304 of CP092094.1, read as the reverse complement.
GTATGAAGGCCGACAACCTCATCTTGTAAAAAAATAACTGTCGAGAAGGGAGTAAACCCCCGAATAAAAAAAATCTTTACCTATCCCGTCTGGTCAGCGTTGTGAATATGACCAAATGCCAGTGAAATGGGTTAGGATTCATATATATATATATACACTGAGTCAATAAAGATCTCAGACACTCACTAACTTAGATTAAATAATACTGTAATGTCTTTTATTATTACAAAAAAATACAGTTTATTAAATCTATTTTTATTATTAATATTGTAATAAAAAAATTTATAAAAATAAAAATTATAATAATATTATTACAGCGCGAAAAGTAAAAGAAGCTATGATTGTGTTCAAAAAAGAACTCGGACATTTAAAATTTAATGATATAAATTTAATTAATTAATGATATTTAATATTTTGTTGGTAATCCTTTGTTGTTTTTAATTGCTGTCAATTTTCTAGGCATCGGTTCTAAAAGTTTTTTGCAAATGGCAGGATCGATTTTGGTCCATTCATCCTTTAAAATCAATTCTAAGTCTTTTTTGTTTGTAATCTGATATTTTTTATTGGTTTTTCAAATGAAGTAATAGATGTTCAATCACATTAATGTTTGGCAATTGTGAATGTGTTTCTGTTACACGTGGACAATTATAAAGTAATCATAAATTCACGTTTTAAACTTTGTGTTTGAAATCGTTATCTTGATAGAAATGGAAATGTCTTATTTCCATTATGTCGGCGCTAGAAATGATATTTTCTTTTAAAATGTTAATATACTGTTTGTGATCCATATCTACATCAATTATATAAAGATTTCCCGGACCAGCAGCAGACATACAACCTCAAAACATGGTAGTCACACGTGTGTGTGTGTGTGTGTGCATGTAGTGGTGGTGGTAAAAAGGGCCATCTGTTTCATTTAGCGCTTTGTCGTTTATGAACGCATCCTAAGCGTTAAACGAGGTCCTCCTGTATATTTAACACAAAAAATCATGAAGTCAGGTGAGAAAAAGCGATAACATTATATGTGAATTCTTTAATCAAATGTTTACAATCGCTCATTTGACCGGTCATAGTACGTTTAGTGTTAATTAATTAATGAACATTCGAAAACTGGCTATTTTCTTTTATGAATTTTATTGTTAGACTCTTAATTTTAAAAATATATTGCAGCATTTAATTTAATTTATGTAAAACAATTATGTAATCTGAAGTCAATTCTAACAATATAAAATGATTACGATAAGTTTTTTTGTATTACTATATCGAATGATACAAGTGTCGAACCTGTTATTACGATTGGAAAAAAGGTGTGAAACGAGCGGCAATACGCCGTGAATATTGTATGTGTGCATGTAGTGCATAGGTTTCTAAAGTGGTTCCTATGGACCCCTAGGGGTCCTTGTGACCGCTTAAGTGGTCTGTGGCGAAATGAAATTAATTTGGGGGTGCGTGGACAACGTCGGGGGCTCTGCGGAAGGTTGAATATAAAGTAAAATTATTGTGTCCCATTTTCATTATACTTTGGAAAATGATGAAGATTATAATCGTTGACTACTTAACACAGAAATTCGTTGGTTATCTAAAAGTACATGTTTGGATCGATTTTATGCATTCTTTGATTCAGTGTTGGAAAGTAAAGACAATGATTTGCGGCTCAATTTAATTAATTCAAAAAATGACATATATTATATGACTGTCTTATTTGCCAAATTTAACGAAACCAATTTGAAGCTACAAGGTGATTAATTAAATTTAATCAAATCTAAAAGTATAATATCTGCGTTTGTTGCAAAACTATTTCTATACAAACAACATTTGGGGAGATGAGAATGCTCTGTTTCCAGATCTTTCAAAATTGCAAAAACAAGATGAAGATTTGCTTGCTTATTGTCAACACTTAACGGATCTTCATTCTGACCTCAGCGAAAGATTTGAAGACATTTTTCACTTGGCTATCCCCGATTGAGTGTTGGACTCTTTTGCAAGTAGACCCACAAACTCAGATTAATCCGTACTAATACAGAAGTAATTTATTGAATTATCCACAAATGAGGAGCTGAAACCAATGTTTGAACAAGGATACCAGAAATTCTGGTTACAAAAATAGATACCAATTTTATATCCTGTATTATGGGTCACTGTACAGAAGCTGTTGATTGTTTTTCTATCTTCCTATTAAGTAGAACGTGGATTTAGTGCAGTTATGAGCCTCATCACGAAAAAAAGAAACTAACTGGAAATTAGTGCTCGTGGAGATTTACGAATGTTACTCACAAACATAGAGCCAAACATAAATAATCTCATATCATCTCATCAGGTTCACCCATCTCATTGAAAAAAATAATGCGTTTTTTATTTTAAAACAAAAGTTATAATTTTAAAAAATACTACTTTAAATAACAAAATGTTTTATTTATATTTTATTTTTACGTCACCATTTACCATTCAAGGTATCCAAGTTAAATTTGTAGTTTTTCTATTATGCAGTTATGTAGAGTTATTTCATTTCGAGGTTCATGGTCAGGTTTTTGCTATAAGAAGGAGTCCATGGGCATAGTAAATTTGGGAACTACTGATCTAGTGTGAACTAGTGTTCAGATTCAGTAAAAAATTATTAATTGAATAATTATACATGTAGATACAATATGTTATAATGACTTTCAATGACTATTCACAGATAATATGCTTATGAACATAGACAAAAATTTAGGTATGGTACATTTAGTGTTTTACACATGTTATAATGCAATCGCAGGAAAATTTTCAAAAATTCATCCTGCGAACTAGTGGGAGTAATTCATGCATATATAACAACCGATATACACCTACCCGAATGTACGACTGCGCAACGACCGTACGCCGATGCGGCAATCCTTCTCGGCCGCCATCGCTAATCCGGTAGAGTGCCCCAGCACTAATCTTGAACGTCGTATATTCGATAAATGCCGGATTTGTGGTTGTACACTCGGCCGTCGTACCATTGGCCCGTTCTCCACCCGCCAAAGTATTTTCCTGCGAACTCTCCTCACATCAAAAAATGTCTCATATTATAAATATATATGTCATACTACATAGCAAAATATCTAAGGATAAGCAGTTATTCCACTCTATATCTTACTGTATACTATTGTACAATCTTATTATGTCAATAAATCTTTTATTATTATTATTCAATCAGGTCATGTCAGGTCAGATAACCAACATCAATCAAATACCGTTTTATTAAAATTCACTATTAACTTTGCTGTAATTTTCAATGAAGTAATTTTTGTTTTTATTTTATAACTTTTATGTTAGCTATTTTTTCTTCTTTATCAAAAACTTTCCGTGAGCGTCTCTATTTATTGTTCGATTTTCTAACTTTTCTTTGACTTTAAATTGGTTGATTACACTTTAAACGGTAAATCGATTTTTATTAATCATTCTTGTAAATAAAACCTATTGATTTCTATCTTGAATGTACATCGAAAATAATTTATCTTTCAATAGTTTTCATTTTAGTTTGTCATCTCACGATTTAATTTTTTTGACAGTTTTTTTATACAACTTTTTAAAAAATATCCAACATGGTTTTAATATCGCACAGGCAATGATTTATCGGGTGATGATTCATTATAATAAAAATAAGTAACTGAAAATCAGGATTGTGCTTATACACTTAACTACCATTAATTCGGCCGTCGGAAATCCGATTCCATCACCAATTCACATATAATTTCTTTGATTGTAACATAAAGCGTATCTGTATAAGTTAATTTGTCCATTTTTAAGAACAATGAGAACATACAAAATTACTGTGTGATTCTACTTAACATCATCGATCTTGTGTATAAATTCTAAAAATATACAAATTCACTTTTGGTACAATATTTACAAACATGTGTATGTAGAGCGTGCGGGAAAATGAAAAATTTGTTTACACATAAAAGATTGGCATTTATATTTTGAAAATAAAAATAAATATTTTTAACATTTGAATATATAATTGATAGATACATTCTGCAGAAAACCGCATTAAAAAAATCGCACAAAAGAAGATTTAACTTACATTGAAAAATTAGGGATACGTTCCGTAATTTTCAAAAACCGCATAAAATCAAAACAAAAAAGTGAAATTACTCTAAAATTCGCATAAAAAATTCAGGAAATAAAGAATGCCTGAAAAAATTTTCAAATATCTAATAAAAATTGATACAAAACAAAACTTTTTGATTTTATTTTTTTATTAACTATTTAATTTCTTTCAAAGCAATATGTACATACGAGGGGCTGTTTGATAAGTTCGTGTAAAAATAAAAACTGCTTCATTTTTTTGAATAAATCGTTTTTATTTTTCAACATAGTCTCCTTTTAGGCTTATACACTTCATCCAACGCTGCTCTAGTTTGTTGATCCCTTCCGAATAATAGGATTTGTCCAAGTCTGTAAAATAGTCATTCGTTCCTGCAATCACCTCCTCGTTCGAATAAAATCTTTTTCTCGCGAGCCATTTCTTCATATTAGGGAACAAATAATAGTCCGATGGAGCCAAGTCTGGAGAATAGGGGGGATGTGAAACGATTTGGAACCCTATTTCCATTACTTTTGCGGCCACAACTGCTGAGGTGTGAGCTGGTGCGTTGTCGTGATGAAAGAGGACTTTTTGTGGGCTAATCGGGGACGTTTTTCTTGCAACTCGGTTTTCAAACGATCCAATAACAATGAATAATATGCACCTGTAATGGTTTTACCCTTTTCCAAATAGTCGATAAAGATTATTCCTTGCGAATCCCAAAAGACAGTCGCCATAACCTTCCCGGCCGAAGGAATTGTCTTCGCCTTTTTCGGAGCAGATTCCCCCTTGATAACCCATTGTTTAGACTGCTCTTTGGTCTCAGGAGTGTAGTGATGTATCCATGTTTCATATACAGTGATGAAACGACGCTTAAAGTCCTGCGGATTTCGCTGAAACAGCTGCAAACCGTTTTTGCAAACCTTCACACGACCTCGTTTTTGGTCGATCGCGGCACCCACCTGACGGATAGCTTTTTCATGTCCAAATGTTGGTGCAAAATATTATGTACCCGTTCACACGAGATGCTTACAGCACTAGTAATCTCACGCACTTTCATTCTTCTGTCATCCATCACCATATCATGGATTTTATCAATGATTTCTGGAGTGGTGACCTCAACAGGGCGTCCAGAACGTTCAGCGTCTCTTGTGCTCATATGGCCACTCCGAAAATTTTGAAACCACTTATAAACCGCACTAATCGAAGGTGCAGAGTCACCATAATGTTTATCAAGCTTCTGTTTAGTCTCCTGAGGCGTTTTGCCTTTAATGAAGTAGTGTTTAATCAACACGCGAAATTCTTTTTCGTCCATTATTTGACAATCACTCGATTTCCTTGATTCCAACGATTGTCAAACACAAAGGAATAGACCGATATGGCTGAAACTTGATGTGTGTTCTTCCAAGAAGTGCTACTAATTAAAAATAACCTCGATATGCACCAGTGGTGCCATCTTTCGGAAATTACACGGACTTATCAAACGTCCTCATATGTGTAATTTATTTTATATTTTTCAAACATATTTGCAAATATACTATTTGAAAATGTGTGGGTTCGTTTGTGAACTGATGTGATATTAGATTCCTCACTAGAGGAAACACAAACAACAGAATTAGCAGCGATTTCTGTCTCGTTCTGTGTTAATAATTTTCTGGCAACAATGTATGAATCGGTAATTAAACTTTGAGACGATTATTTTACTAATTGTTTATGAAGCTCGCGAATAAAAAGAGATTCAGTCATACAATAAGAACAGGCATACAATGAGAGCTAAATGATTGTATTCAGACATACAATTATTTAGCTCTCGTTGGAATATAAAAGTTCGTTCAGAATTCATGTTATTGACAAGAAAATGATTTTCCAATTGATTACAAAGTTGAAGACCTTCTTGAATCATTTTTTGAGTGACGGGAACATGTTCTATTTCTGTTTCATTATCTTTTTCTAAATCTTCTACAGTATCTAAATTTATTGCAATAATATCATTGTCACTTAAGGCATTATCCTCAAGCAATTCGTCGATATCATCTTTTTGAGTAATAGCAAATGCAACATGATTTATACAGTTGACAATGCGTATACTCATCGAACAGAAAGCAATGCATTATGTTATTCTTTTTTTAAAAAAGTGTTTTTATTTTTTTTTCGGTTGCAACATTTACAATGAAACAAGATAGATTGCTTAATGTGGAAACGATTGTCGTCAGGTGTTTTGTATCTAAGAGTTATTTGTTAGGATAACAGAAGTTTCTTCTTTTAAAAATAACGCTGTTTTTGTATTATACAAATAAAACATCTTGAAAATATATATATCAACAATATTATTTTTTTGATTTGTCATCTGATTGAATAATTTTTTTTGTTCTATCTATTGCGGATACTAGAAATTTATCTAAGGATATTCTTGCAAAAATGTTAATGTTTAATAAAAAAATCACAGTGAATTTATATAAATATTTTTTATTATGTAATTCGATTAAATATTTAGGTGTTGTACAAAAAAAGGTAAAAAATTATAAAGATATTTATAATTATATAATACTAATGTTTAAAACTGATTTTATTAAAAGAATTTTAAAAGGTTTAAAAAATTTGATAAACTTAATTTTTTTAAAAAAATTGGACTAAGCCATTGAATAACAATGTATAATAAGTCTGTTTTTATGCGGTAGATACGTTCCGCAGAAAACCGCATTAAAAAAATCGCACAAAAAAAGATTTAACTTACATGGAAAAATTAGGGATACGTTCCGTGATTTTCAAAAATCGCATAAAACCAAAGCTACAAAGTGAAATTACTCTAAAATTCGTATAAAAAAATCAGGAAATAAAGAATGCTTAAAAAAATTTCAAATATGTGCAAAAAATTGATACAAAACACAGCTTGTTAATTTATTTTTTAATTAACTATTTATTTTTATTCAAAGCAATATGTACATATGTGTAATTTATTTTAGAATTTTTCATACATATTTTCATTATCATCACAATAATATCTGCATTGTTTAGAATAAAAATAAGAAAATAAAAAAGAAAGTGAAAGGCTGCACTGTTTTCAAGACATGTAGGCCAAGCCTTTTTCCAATAGGAATTTGAAGTGTGTTTTTTTTTTTTAGTAATAGCAAATGCAACATGATTTATACAGTCAAAGATAGAAAAATGTTTCCAAGCGTCTGTTACTGTTATTGACTCATTTTCTAGTTTATCCTATATAATTGAAAAGTGTGTTTAACGTAATATTGTTTAAAAAAAATTGTCAGCTTCTTCATCTACCGATCCATGCAATCGCACCCGTAATCTTCACGTTATGCAATGCATTCCTTTTTTAAAAACCCGATTAACCATCCTATGCTAGACAAAAATTTCTTATCAGCTTGAAAAGTGGAAGTAAATGGCTCTGATTCCTTCATTTGTTCATAAAACTGAAGAGTTTTTTGTTGAATTAAATAATCATTTAAAGGAATTCGTAAAAAAAATGTATAAAAAGATACTAAGAAGAAATATGAATGGCATAACTTCAAAATCGCATTAAAAAAATTCGCATAAAAATATATTAAGAAAAATATGAATCACATAATTTCAAAATCCGATTAAAATAATCCGCACAAAAACAGACCCAGCTGTACTCATCTTTCAATGCATAGAATAATTCATAATAAACCTAATAATAAAATGAATACTAAAGAAATAAGTTGTATTGATAATTTTTATTATAGAAAAATTATGGCAGTTTATGAATGTTTTTTGCTTTTATATATATATATATATATATATATATATATATATATATATATATATATATATATATATATACATATACATATTATATATACATATGTACAACATACATTTCAATTGAAAGTATAATTAAATTATACCCAATATTACAATTAAACAGAAATGGAAAATGCAATATCAACATTTAAAATTATTTAAGAAAATGTTTATTATACTATTTTCTAACAACTGTACGTTTATGTGTATATATATATATATATATATATATATATATATATATATATATATAAACGAGGTTGTTTGATAAGTCCGTGTAATAATAAAAACTACTTCATTTTTTTGAATAAATTGTTTTTATTTTTCAACATAGTCTCCTTTTAGGCTTATACACTTCATCCAACGCTGCTCTAGTTTGTTGATCCCTTCCGAATAATAGGATTTGTCCAAGTCTGTAAAATAGTCATTCGTTCCTGCAATCACCTCCTCGTTCGAATAAAATCTTTTTCCCGTGAACCATTTCTTCATATTAGGGAACAAATAATAGTCCGATGGAGCCAAGTCTGGAGAATAGGGGGGATGTGAAACGATTTGGAACCCTATTTCCATTAGTTTTGCGGCCACAACTGCTGAGGTGTGAGCTGGTGCGTTGTCGTGATGAAAGAGGACTTTTTTGTGGGCTATCGGGGACGTTTTTCTTGCAACTCGGTTTTCAAACGATCCAATAACAATGAATAATATGCACCTGTAATGGTTTTACCCTTTTCCAAATAGTCGATAAAGATTATTCCTTGCGAATCCCAAAAGACAGTCGCCATAACCTTCCCGGCCGAAGGAATTGTCTTCGCCTTTTTCGGAGCAGATTCCCCCTTGATAACCCATTGTTTAGACTGCTCTTTGGTCTCAGGAGTGTAGTGATGTATCCATGTTTCATCTACAGTGATGAAACGACGCTTAAAGTCCTGCGGATTTCGCTGAAACAGCTGCAAACCGTTCTTGCAACACTTCACACGACCTCGTTTTTGGTCGATCGTGAGCAATCGCGGCACCCACCTGGCGGATAGGCTTTTTCATGTCCAAATGTTGGTGCAAAATATTATGTACCCGTTCACACGAGATGCCTACAGCACTAGTAATCTCACGCACTTTCACTCTTCTGTCATCCATCACCATATCATGGATTTTATCAATGATTTCTGGAGTGGTGACCTCAACAGGGCGTCTAGAACGTTCAGCGTCTCTTGTGCTTATATGGCCACTCCGAAAATTTTGAAACCACTTATAAACCGCACTAATCGAAGGTGCAGAGTCACCATAATGTTTATCAAGCTTCTGTTTAGTCTCCTGAGGCGTTTTGCCTTTAATAAAGTAGTGTTTAATCAACACGCGAAATTCTTTTTCGTCCATTATTTGACAATCACTCGATTTCCTTAATTCCAACGATTGTCAAACACAAAGGAATAGACCGATATGGCTGAAACTTGATGTGTGTTCTTCTAAGAGGTGCTACTAATAAAAAATAACCTCGATATGCACCAGTGGTGCCATCTTTCGGAATTTACACGGACTTATCAAACGACCTCGTATATATTTGTATGTTGTAATTCATTTCATATCTTTTTTTAAAATGATAATATAATTATACCAAATATAAACCTGCTATATAAACTATTTTGTTAATTGGAGGTACTTTATAATATTAATAGTTCTGGAGACTTTTGGAAATATCTATACACACACAAATATATTTATTTATTTACATATATATACATATATATATATATATATATATATATATATATATATATATATATATATATATATATATGAGGTTGATGCATAAATTCGTCCCACTTTTTATACAAAAAATTGAAAAAAAAAAATTTACTAAAAATTACATTTAATCAATATAGTACGTGCCGTTCTGTTGGATGACATTTCTCCATCTCTCTGATAGCTACATAATCCCGTGTTTATAGAAGCTCTGAGATTTCTTGCTAAAAAACTGATCCAAGTGATTTTTCAAGCATTGTAAGAAAGAACAGTTTTTACCATCTAAATTATTTTGAAGCGATCTAAATAAATGGTAATCGGTGGACGCAAGGTTGGAAGAGTACAGTGGATGGACCAAAACATCCCAGTCAAGTTGTAAAAGTTTTTGTTGAGAGGCCAAAGACACGTGTGATCTAGCATTGTCTTGATGGAACGAAATACCCTTTCTATTGGTTTAAATTCAGACCGCTTCTGGTCGATTGCTTGCTTTAATTCACTTAATTGTGAACAGTATTTCTCCTAATTAAATGGTTTGGTTTTCAGGTAACATCTCATAATATTCGATTCCCTTTTAATTTCACTAAATGCATAGCAAACTTTCTTCGGATGTAAACTGGTTTTGGCGCTGGTTGAGGGGCACCTCCGCACTTAGACCATGATTTCTTACGCTTAAAATTATTATACACAATCAATTTTTTCTTCCTGTAATCATTCGCTTTAAAAATGGATCGATTTCGTTGTGTTTCAATAGATAATAGCAGGCAGAAATTCGGTCTATCAAATTTTTCTCCGTCACCCATACATTGGCCTTACTAATCATTCCAAGTTGACGTAATCGCCTTTACACTGTTTATTGGTTGATTCCAAGAATTTATCCAATCTCTCAAGTTGTTCTATGTCGATCAGTTTTAATTAACTCCAATATTTCGTCTCCATCGGTCACAGCCGGTCGTCCAGAACGTGCTGCATCGCTAAGATTAAAATTGTTTTCACGAAATTTTCTCAACCACTTACGGCAAGTGAAATCGACAACAGCGCCCTCACCGTACCACAGCACATATTTTTTGCGTCTGCGAAGCATTCATGTCTTTCCAGAAATAAAAAAACATAATATGTCGAAAATTCTCCTTATTTTCTGCAATTTTTAATGCTTAACAAAAAGTAAAAACCAAATAATACAATTTTTCCTCAAGTACTCGCTAAAATTCCTTCTATCAAACAACATCGAAATTTTACATGTGAAGTTAACACTTAAACGACCGGTCCCGTATTACTACGGGTTTATAGATTCATGCTAAAGTGCCGGACCCGTATAAATACGGATTCGGTGTATGTTCATTGGGCTTTTGCACAATAGTCAGCACGCATACAGTATTCACGACCAATACCGCTCGTCTCACATCCTCTTATCACCAAACTCCACCACCTAAAAAAATTAGTTTTTGGATAAGAGCGTGTGATACGAGTGGTAATGGACCGTGAATACTGTATGCATGTTGACTAGTGTGCAAAAGCCCATTGGGCCTATTCACACTAGTCAACATTCATAAAGTATTCACGGTCTATTACCGCTCGTCTCACACACTCTTTCCAGAAAACTAATTTTTTTCGAAGGGATTTTCGTGTTGACACCGCCGCAACTTTGCTCAAAAATTTTAGATCGGCAACGTGATGCACGAACCAATAAATACAAAATGTAATAAGAATTGTGATGAGGTCAGAAATATTTTTGTGTATATTACTAATCATTTCATTTTCAACCATACAGTTGTTAAGTTCAAATTCTTATTAAAGTAATTTTGTTGTATTGTATTTGCTGTATTTCAAATAAAGTTAAAATAAAATTAAATTATTTAAATTGTTCGTTTTTTAAATACTTTTAAAGTGAAATTTAATTATATAAATTGTGTTTTATTATTTTTAAAAAAATATTAAGTGAACATGAGTGATCTAAACAACTGGAATAAGGAGCAAACGTTGACTCTTATTAATGTGTTTCAAAAATTTCCATGTTTGTATAATCCATTACATGTAGATTTTATAAACAAAAGAAAAAGAGTTGAAAAAATGAATATAATTTTTAAAGAACTAAAGGAAATTGAAAATAATGTTACAATAAATTCTATTAAGAACAAGATACATATCTTGCAAAGGCAGTTATCTAAGGAAAAATTTTGAATTCTAAATTCGAGAAGAAGTGGTGCTGGAACAGATGAAATGTATGAACCGAAATTATGGTGTTATAATGATTTATCTTTTTTGCTCCAGTCATCTTATACAATGTCGATTATATCAAATATGTACCTATCAGAGATAAGTGTTCTTAAATAAAATTTTGATATCATGTACCAAATATATAATGATCTGGACGCGGGAGCTGGTGTGGGCACTGATCACGATTTGGAGATTGGGAGCACCGGGAAGGACGCGTCCAAGTAGCTGTGCGCTGGGCCCCGCCTGTTGGACCAAGCTTTTGTTTCTGGAGCAGGTGCCGGTACGTTGGGTTGAGCTGCGCGGCTCGGCGGTTGTCGATTTTGCGCAGATACGCAAGTATCGTCGGGCATTTCCGATAGTTGGCAGTGTGGGTGCCGCCGAAGTTGCAGCAGTTCCCCGGTATTGTTCTGTCCTTACGGGGATATGACGCCGTCGAGTAAATAAATAAAAATAAAAAAATAAAAAGGTTCTTTATTGTTTTAGGTAATTTGTACAGCGTTTTGTACATGTGATTGAATTTGCTGTTAGCTTTTTATATGCTATAGTATGCTATTATATGATAAGGACAAGTTGATGTTTGAGAGAAGTTTTGTTATAAGTCCATTTGCAGGAAAACTTTCAAAACCTGCGTATAAATGGGTAAAATGTCTTATCAACTAACTTATCTAGCTTATCTAACTTAACTAACTTATCTAACCTTAACTAACTTAAATTTAACACTACACTAGAACTGATTTGAATTTTTGATAACGAACACTAGTTTCACAGGTTTGTAAGAGTTTTGACACTTTGATTTTGCTGCAGTTCCGCTTTTCGAATAAGGCTGCTTTTGTTGGAGATTTTCCTTGGCTCATACTTGATTGAATTAATGGGCTAACTTAGCCCTGGAGAGGTTCCGAGAGTTATGGGGGTTTGAAAAACCGAGTTTAGGAAGGGAAGGAGATAGATTTGTTTTTGCGACAGAAGGTTGTGATGGGAATTTCGATATTGCGGATGATAGGATTTTTGTGGCGGCTAGCGCGTGTTAAGTAATTTGTTGTAATGGATGTGATAAATTCGTTGATTTTTTCAGTTCCGGTGCGGGAATGAAGTTTTTTGATGGGGGTGCTGCGATCAGCGTGAAGCGCTAATCGAAGGACCTTGTTTTGGAATATCTGTAAACGGTCAAGTTGGGATTTTTGTGCAGTGCAACAGATCTGACACCCATAGGTGAGTGTAGATGATGCAAGCCTTGTAGATGTGAATTTTTGTTTTCAGGGGAGCATTGGATATTAGGATGGGTCTGAGTGCGCAGAAGGCGGCTTGGGCTTTTTGAATGCGGTCATTGATTGTTTGTTTGAAATTGAGCTTTCTATCTAGCGCTAAGCCGAGATATTTTATTTGGTTCACGTGTTGAAGCCGAGTGTTTTCAAAAACAATAGTGTGTTTTTTCATCCTATTCGACCTCGTGAAGGTAATGAGAGAAGTTTTATTGTGGTTAATTTTTATTCTGTTTTTAGAGTAGTATTTGCCTTTACCGTCAAGAGACTTGAGGAAGGTGACCGGGGTTGGGGTACAGTTTCTAGTTGGAGTAATTATACAAGCATCATCTGCGTATAGGGCCAGCTCCGCTTGACCCGGGAGAGCGGGGATGTCTGATGTGAAAATGTTGTAGAGAATGGGGCCAAGTACAGAGCCTTGGGGGACGCCAGCCGGGATGGCGTGTGGAGGGGAGATTTTTCCAGAAGTGTCCACATAGAAGGATCTGTCTTCTAGGCAGGACTGAATAGTTTTTGTTAAGAAGAGTGGCGTTTTTGCGCGAAAGAGTTTATATAACTGAAAATATAACTGAATATAACTGAAGCGTAATATAACTGAAACAAATAAATTAAGTTTAATAAGATATTAGTAGTAAATTAATAATATTAAATAAATTACAAAGAAACACATGCATTATAAGTTTAAAATAAGAATAAACGCTACGAAATGTATGTTTGAAAGCTTAATATGGTGAAACCTTTTTCAAGTAAATAATTTGTGATATACAAGCCAGTTGTTAGAATAACGTAAAGCAGCGGTCGGCAACCTTTTTTTTGGCCGCGGGTCAAAATCAACCAAAATGTGAGTTTTAAAGAGACGTTTGGGTCAGAGATATTTTCGTATTAAAACAGTCTTTTAGTAAATAATAAGATATATTTTATTAAGAAAATAATTACAAACATAGTTGAATGAACTTTATTTATAATCATTCTCTTCGATATCAATGGCTCCCCTGATGTTGAACTTGTGACGTCAATTAAGTCAAGTCTGGTTTATAGTTAGTCGTTTTAAGATGAATACATGAAATGGATAAATAATACCTCTTATATAATGTTAACAACGATCCCGAAAAATTGATAACATTTTTATAACATATAGACATATAAGCCGATTATGAAAGAAATGCAAGTAAAAAATTAAAAAAATGTATTTATTGCTAAATTTATTTGCCAATGATCTAAGATAATAAACGAAAACTTTTTTTTTAAAAAATAATAGTAACGTTTTTTTTGAAGCGATCTTTTTTTTGTTGAATGAAATTTAAATTACTTTTACTTTAATTGTCGTCTAAATCACATCATTTATTAGAAATCTTAATTTTATAGAAACGTAATTATTGTTAGGTCATAGAATTTAATTCAGTAAATACCGTTATGGAATCAAATAGTCATTCAGGTAAATTACCATAGCAATAATATTAGTTTTTGTATCTATATTTAAAATTTTGCGATTTAATAATGTGCTTTATATATATTATTATAGAAAACTAATGTAATGCTCTTAAAATATCACAACAGTAAATTAAATGAGAAATTCACTATAATTAAAAATAATTACAATTTTTAATCGTGATAATATTATTTATTGTCTTTTTTTATTAAAATCTATTATTTTTTTATAGAAGTATTTTCATTTTTTTTATTAATTTTAAAAATGAACATAGTCACTTCAGAATTTAAAAAAATATCTTGTCACAAACTATTTTTAAAATTTTAAAATCATAAAATAATTATTTTTAAGAATAAATACACATATTTTTTCTGTTTGTCATCATAGAAAAATATTTTTTAAATAATGCAATATATCATATATCATACAGAACATTAACACAATTCCTATTATCTTAGTAATTTCTTATAATAATAATACAAATTATTTGGGGAAAATAACCAAATTTGTCAAATAGTATAATTAGTTGTATCAATTATTCAATCATTATATATATATATATATATATATATATATACGAGGTGTGATCAAAAAGTAAGGTGAATTTTGAAATTTAACGGGTTATATCCGTTCGATCTTCGATTTTTTTATTGGTTATGTTGGTACACTCGTCTCGAATATATGTTCCAAATTTCAGCTATGTAGCATGTTTAGTTTGTTGGTGAGAGGCATAAAAGTTAGAAGTGTTTTGCAGGCTCCACGATTTTCCGCTGTCGAAAATCATGGATCAAAGAGTTAGCATTAAATTTTGTGTGAAAAATGGAATCAAGTGCTCCAAAACACTTGAAATGTTGAAAGTGGCATACAATGAGTCTACTTTAAGCCAAAAAAATGTTTACAAGTGGCATAAACTCTTCCAAGAAGGCCGAGAAGACACCAACGACGAACCTCGTTCTGGACGCCCCAGCACGTCAACAACTGATGAGAACGTTGAAGAAGTGAAGAAAATAGTGTTGGGGAATCGTCGAATTACCATTAGAGAAATTGCTGATGATATTGGCATCTCGTTTGGGTCGTGCCAATCAATTTTAACGGGTGTTTTAGACATGAGACGTGTGTCAGCGAAGTTTGTTCCGAAATTGCTCAATTTCGACCAAAAGAACCGTCGCATAAGCATTGCCCAAGAGCTATTTAATGACGTCAACGACGACCCAGATTTACTCGACAGGGTCATAACAGGTGACGAAACATGGGTATACGGTTATGACGTCGAAACTAAGACTCAATCGTCCCAGTGGAGGCATTCCGGATCACCAAGACCAAAAAAAGCACGCCAAGTTCGATCAAATGTGAAGGTTTTGCTTACAGTTTTCTTTGATTGCAGGGACGTGGTGCATCATGAGTTCTTGCCACATGGTAGAACAGTAAATAAGGAATATTACCTGCAAGTTATGCGCAATTTGCGCGAAGCAATCCGCCAGAAACGTCCGAATTTGTGGAAGAACAAAAATTGGCTTTTGCACCATGATAACGCCCCTGATCATACATCGTTGCTTGTGCGCGAATTTTTGGCTAAAACCAACACACTAATGATGCCGCAGGCACCGTATTCCCCAGACCTGGCCCCCTGTGACTTCTTCTTGTTCCCGAAATTGAAGAGGCCCATGAAAGGACAGCGTTTTGCAACGATTGAGGAAATAAAGACGGCATCGAAAGAGGAGCTGAACAAGATCATAAAAAATGATTTTTTGAAATGCTTTGAGGATTGGACAAAACGTTGGCACAAGTGCATTATATCCGAGGGGGATTACTTTGAAGGGCACAAAATAAAAATTGATGAATAAATAAATATTCTGTGAAAAAAATATAAATTCACCTTATTTTTTGATCACACCTCGTATATATATATATATATATATATATATATATATATATATATATATATATATATAGATAGATACTTACACATATATAGAACCTGTTTTAACCTTATTATCAGTAATTAGATTTATTTTAAAAAATAAATATTCTATAAAATTATATCAACTAGTTATTTAACACCTTACTATTACACACAAAACTTATAAGATGGTGAATAACGCTGCTATAACAATTTAGACATACGCCTATGTATGTGTGTGTGTGCATGTGTGTATATATACATAAATACATTTGTACACACACACATTTATATATATATATATATATATATATATATGTTTGTGTGTGTGTGTATATAAACGAGGGTCATTTGATAAGTATGGTAAAAAAGTAAGAAAAACTAAATTAAAAAATTTAATTAAATTAAACAATAAATAAATTTACCATACTTATCAAACGATTCTCGTATATATATATATATATATATATATCTTTTATATAATCTTAACAACAATCCCAAAATATTGATAATATTTTTATTACATATACACATATCGATATATACTATACACATATATACATATACTCATAGAAAGAAGTGTAAGTCAGAAATTTTTAAAAAATGTGTTTATTGCTAAATTCATTTGGCAATGATCTAAAATAACAAAGGAAAACGACTTTTTTTTAAAAAAAATAGTAACGGTTTTGTTGAAGAGATAATTTGCTCGTTTAATGAAATTTAGTTTAACTTTATTTTAATTGTAGTCTAAATCACTTCTTTTATTAATAATTTTAATTTTATAAAATGGTAATTACTGTTATGTCATTGAATTAAATTCAATAAATACTGTTATGTTATTAGATAATGATGCAGGTAAACTACCATAGAAATAATATTCGTTTTTGTATCTATATTTAAAATTTGGTAACTAAATAATATGCTTTATATATATTATTATATAAAACTAATTTAATTTTTTCAAAACATCGTAACAGTAAATAATACGAAAAATTTACCATAATTGAATGTAATTATATTTTTTAAAGGGGTTTTAATTTTTTTCGAAAAAAAATCTATTAATTTTTTACATAAATCTTTTGTTGAATTTTTCATTAATCTTGAAAATAGTCCAAATCACTTCAAATATTAAAAAACCTGTCTTGTAAGACCCCATTTTCAAAATTATATAAAAGAATTATATTTCAAGAATAAATATACATACTTTTTCTGTTTGTCATTATAGAAAAATGTGTTTTTTTTAAAAAAAAGATTTCAAACATAGAATTTAAAATATTTCGAAATGAAAAATATATGACAGACCAATTTCATAATCACTAGTTCATATGTAATAGAAGACATTAACACTATTCCTACTATCTTACTAAATTTTTTATACTAATAATACAAATAATAAACAATTTGGTAAAAATAATCAAATTTGTCACATAGTGTAAATAGTTGTATCAATTATTCAATCATTGCATTGATATATATATATATATATATATATATATATATATATATATATATATATAGAGAGAGAGAGAGAGAGAGAGAGAGAGAGATAATTACACATATATGAAACCCGTCTCAACTTTAGTAGCACTAATTAGATGTCTTTTAAAAAATGCATATTTAATAAAATTATATCAATTAGTTTTTTAACATTTCACTGTTACAAAGAAAACTTTTAAGACGGTGAATAATGCTGTTTTAATAGTTTATTCACGCACCTACGTATGTACGTGTGCTCATGTATATGTATATATATATATATATATATATATATATATATATATATATATCTATGTCTTTATATAATATAATCACATTAAATTCAATTTCACTCAATGCATTTCAAAATATGTGAACAGGGCGTGATTACCTTAAGAATCTAATGTAAAGGAAATCAATTATTTGAAAATGTAAGTAAACGGTATTAAAGATACATTTGATCGTCAATGCAGGATTATAACCAGTGGTGCGCAAACTGTAGGTCGCGACCTCTCAAGGAATGGCAGAGAAATTGTTGGAGATCATGAAAATGTTGAGAAATTCTCATGTTGGATAATCAATTTTTAATTGAAAGACTTAAAAAAAATAATTTAAAAAATACATAAGAATTGCTCAACGCATTATTGTGTGTCTGACCACTTTTGTGTTTAGACACTTCCTTCCTTAAATTCCAATATTTTCATAAAATAAAAGTAACAAATTATTAATATTTCTTAAGACGAAACTTTACAAATTCAAATTAAATCATCGTTTAATCAAAAAATTTTACTCTCAATTGGCGATGAATATTCAGCAATAAAAATATTAATACTGTTTGCATCAATTTATTTGTGTGAAACTGATTTTTCAAAATTAGTTGCAATAAAAACAAAATATCGATCACGTGTAGATTCCGAAAAGAATTTCCAGCTTGCCGGCTCGAATATTAAGCCAAACATGGAAGAAATTATTAATTCCATGGAAGCACAGTCATCACATTTATGTAAATGAAAATAAAAAAATATTTTTTATTATATTACATTTTTTTTTGTTCATATGCGGTTTTTTCAAAAATCTTATATTAAATCGTATATACTGTAACATACATTAATTTGTATTTGGTAAAACGACTTTTGCTATTACTATCCTAATATGGCTTATAATAAGATGGTAACAAGAAATAATAGGTGGTGTAAAATTTCAGTTTGAATATGGAGATCGCAGATGTAAAAAGGTTATGCACCACTGATTATAACGATTCTGGCGAACACCTCATTGGTTTCTCTTCGGCCAATAAGAGCAAGATGCGCGGTTTTGTAACATAGCCGCTCTTTTCGGTTAGTAACGGCTGATGTAAAAGTGTAGTGAAACACGGAACCTGAAACAGTAAACAACATCAATTATAATAGTGATTCGTGTAGAACAAGTTAAATGCGAGTGGCGTGGGCATTCAAGTGTAAAAACAGTCAAATTAATCGCTCGTCTTCTTTAGTGACTTTTTTAGAATATACGTTCACCGTTACGTTTGTGTTGTGGTCAGTGTAATATTTAATTAACATCTTCGGGTATAAACGATAAAGAACATTTCATCACTACCGATTGTATTTCATATAAAACCGGCATGTCGCAGTCTGCTGGTTAACTCAGTAAAACAAACAGTCGAAATACGAGACATTCATTGGTATGAATAAGGTATTTATAAAAAATAGTTAACATGTAATGATATTTATTTGTTGTTTTGGAACTTTGGCTGATTCACTCTACATAAATGAAATTTACTCCAACACCACAATAATTTAAAGCGTTCAATAATCACGTATTACTCACTTGTTATTTATAATTATATCGGCTGATGCATTTCGGTGGCGACGCCATCATCGTAGAAAGGCTCTGACGATGATGGCGTCGACGATATAATTTAAATAATAAGTGAACAATTAGTAATTATTGTGGTGTTGGAGTGAAAATTCATTTGTGTAATATGTAATGATATATTATACATAGATTTCTTATATCTAAATATTCTACCTTAAGACGTTACGATCCGCTGTATTTCGCGCTAGACTTCATCTAGAGCAGTGTTTCCCAACGTGGGGCCCACGCCCCACAGGGGGGCAATTTGATAGTTAAGGGGGGCAATTTAAAAATGGACTCGACACGACTTTAACCCTTTCGCTTTGGGTTATTTAAATGCAATGATAGATATCGGTGACAAATTTAACAAAAAAGGCAAATTCTTAAAAAAATGCTGTAAATAATTATTAGGTATAATTTCATAGTGATTTCTTCCTAAAACTTATCATTTATATTTCTTAAGGGAACAAAACAATTTTTAAAGGTTAAAAATTATGTATGGGGGCATAAAAATTTTAGAAATGTTAAGGTGGGGCATGGCCTAAAAAAGGTTGGGAAACACTGATCTAGAGAGTCCAGCGAATTTTACAAAAACATGCACAAAAATAACTTCTTCATAAAATCGATTTGAAGCATTGATACATGTAAATATAATAGTGGTTTTTAATCTATAATGAGTGTACCGGCGTGATAAAATACAAAAAAAGTGATGCCTTATAATAAACGTAGTTTATTATTTAAAATCACTTTTTAGGGTAAAAAATATCTAGAAGGGATAAAAAGATGATAAATTACGTAAACATGTATTCTATATACATAAGTTGTTAGAAAAAAAAAATTAGAGAACCAATTTCGATTTTATTCCAAAAAAAAACAGTACTTTGTTAGGGACAGAGGTTACATTATTTAAAGTATCTGAAACATTTTTAATAATTTTTATAATTTACCAATATTTTGAATATGTACATCACTATCTTTTGATGGAATTAGAAAAAAATATAGCTTGTATATATATATTTTTTTTGGCGGCAAAAATTGATATAACGAAATACGCGTAAAAGTCAAAAATAAATTTATTGAATATAAAACTGTATACATTTTACAAAAATGTGGATACATTGGAGAGTATAAAATAGTCTGTCTAATCGTAATTATTGTAACTATATGTCTAGGAGGTAAAATTATATTTATTGTAATGTCCGTATTTGAGTGTCTTTCACTTGTTATGTTAATGTTCGTAGATTTCGGGAAAAATTTTCAAAAACCCGATCTGACCTGATTTTTTGCACTAAAACTAAATTAAAACTAACTAAATAAATAATGTTTGTATACTTGAGTAAGCACTATCACTGACACTTCACTACACTGTATCACTGTTTTGTTTTCGTAGGTTTATTGTCTTTAGTTGTGGTTTATATAAAACCGTATTGCTTGAGGACATCGAATTTCTCGAAGTCATTTTAGTTGCGTCGATGGCTCCTTTGAACTTTCGTGCACGGGCGAGCAATCCGAAGATGTCGATCTCGTTGTAGATGTTCGGTATTTCTTTCAAGGCGCCTTGTTGTTCTGTAGATAGTGATGGCAACTGCTGCGTGACAGGTGCCGGTGCTGGAGTCGGGGCGGGTGCCGGGGCTGGCGGAGCTGTTTGCTTGCTGCGGAGCGGCGGAAATTCGCGGCTGATGTTCTCTGGCGGCGTCTGGTTTTTCGACCAGGCGTTTTCTTTAGGAACCGGGGCCGGTTTTTGTTTTTGTCGGCGTTTCTCGATGTTTTGTCGATACTCGATGATTGTTTCACATTGACGGTAATTGGCGGGGTGATTACCACCGCAATGTACGCACTTTGCAGGTTCGGTTTTTGGTTTTGTGCAGGTTTCCGTATAGTGTTTTCCGGCGCATTTGACGCAGGCCGGATCGGTAGCAACAATTGCGTGCAGCGTGTCCCGGGTATTGGCATCGATGACACTGGGTAAAACCCGAGCGCATTCGATACCGACGTCAGTACACTCTACAATGCAATACGTACACGACCCGGCTGAGTCTGCCCATGTTTATTGTATTGTCAGAATTTACCTTGTACAGCGGTTGTAAGACGCGTGGGCCTAACATCGGATGAACCACTTGTACCGGGAGGCCGTCTGCTTCGAGTGCCTCCTTGATTTTTTCTGCTCTTCCTGTCGGGATCCCGCGGAGCACGGTTTCCAGCGGGCGTTCTTCCGGCAGGGTGTAGGTATGAAATTCTATTTCTTCTGCTTGGATGATGCTTTTGACTGTTTCCCAGTCTTGTCGGTTTCGTGTGACTATCTTCGTGTAGTTTGTTATGAATTTGAAACTTACCTTTTCCGTAGTTACGTTGACGAGTTTTTCTGCGAATTCTTCGAAGTCGCAGAGCTCGCCACGTAGAACTTCTTCGAACCTTCTGGTGGTTTCGAGCCTCTTTTCTCTGGCATACCCGGGGACATGTCCCTACTGTTGCCATGTATTCTCTTATGGTTTTTTCTAGGTCTTCTCATAGTTTTTATCCTCATTCCTGATTTGTAACCTCTGTCGTAACCTCTATTGTGACCTATGTCGTAACTTCTGTCATATTCTCTGTCGTAATCCCTGTCGTAGTCTCTATCGTGTTCTTTGTCGTAATCTTGTCTATAGTTTCTCTGTTCCTTGTTCCACGCGTTGTCTTTCGGGGGTGGGGCGTCTGTGTATCTTTTATTTCGTCTAAGTTCGGGGAAATTGTCTTGTCTGTGGTTGTATTCTGCTCGCGGTTGTCGTTTGCGTAAAGCGTCTTCTCTGTATCTCTCGCGGCGTTCTTTTTCTTTTATGTGGGAGGGGCATCCTCTGAAACTCGTGGGGTGTGGCCCGCTGCAGTTCGCGCATTTCGCTGCTTGTTCTTTTGGTATTTTGCAATCTCGTGATTCGTGATTGCCACTACATTTAACGCATTTTGACTTAATATTGCAATTTCTAGCTGCATGGTCCGAATTTTTGGCATCTGTAACACTGTGTGATATTACTCGATGGCGTATAGTTTTCCCAATACACTCTCATTGAAAACAAGTACGGTACTTTCAATATATCAGCTAGTTTTGTGCCTGGACTAAATCCGACTATATATATATTGGGTCGTATTCTTGTCTTTTGTAATTTATTGAGCGTATTCTCGTTGGTTTGAGTCCGTTTCTCTCTATTTCCTTGATTATAAGTTCGTCCGGGGAGCCGGGAAGCATTCCTTTTAGTATCATGTTAATTTCTTTTTTGACGTGTGGGGTGAATGTATAAAATTCTGCCTCCGCCTCTTTTAGTACTTCTTTAACTCTGTTATAAGTTCTCATATTGTCTGAGGTGAGTACGAAACCCCCTTGCGTCTTTTTTAATCTTATGCCTCCCTGGATCCCGTCCTGTCTAAGTATGGCTCGCATTTTATCTGCCATCTCGTATGGTTTCGAGACATAGTGGTTCATAATTATCGGCGGTATCCTCTCTTTTTTATTAGCGTCGATAATTTCAACCTCTCTGTCTGTGTTTGTGTCAGCTAATTTAGTAAATTTGTCACTAACCGTTGTGTTGACCTATTCTTTTTTGTCTGATTGTTTTCTCGCCCTTTTGCGAGGTTTCAGCCATCCTAATTCATCTTCGCTTACATGGTTTATTACCGGGTTAACCATCGTCATTGTTGTATTGCTTGTGCTAGCCACCGGGGAAGCCGGGGCTGTAGTCATCTCTTGTTCCTCTGATTGTTTGTCTACCGGTGTAGATTCTTCCATCTTTTCCATTATATATTTACTCTTGTAGCACTCACTCACGCTCACACTCACTTATTCACTCACAAAAGTGTCTATTATGTGTAGATTGCCGTTCGTGACCAGCAATTTATACATAACGCACGCACAATAGATTGTTTATTTTCCCGCCAAAAGTGGGAAAACGCCCACTGGCGTCACACGCGAATCACTCCGAGCACAGTTTGGCACTTTACGTACGATTCACTATGATTTAATTCTATTATTATCACTCACAATTATTAATTAAAGCGGCGAACCGCACTTCGATATGTTTTTAACACACAATCACAGCTTGTTTGGTTTCTGCAAGAGCGTTACAAAAACACGTCCGCACTGCACGAGTGACGCTTCGAATACAATTGAAATACGCGTGAACGGATTTATAGTAATACAACACGAAACACATATTTAGACGTGACCGGGCGGTAAAGTGTTTTAATAACTAGTGAAAGTTCGTGATTAGTGTAATAAATGAAATTGTTATTGTTTATGTAGTTTTTCGCATTGAAAATTGAGTTTTTTAGTTTTGTCATTTTTACACTAACACGACACAAAACACTAATATAAACACGACACTGATTCACTGATATGATCTTTTAATAATTAGTTTGTGCACTGCTAGAACCTGCCTCAAGTGTGCGGGTTAGGGTTTGTAGAACCCTGTTATATGGGGGAAAATTATTGATCTTGTCCTTTTTAACCGAGAGGATGGAGTTGGTCGAGGTTATGGATGATGGGGTTGGAATAGAGCTTGGCCCTAGTAAGATAGTCTTTGATGGTGTTTAGATTCGCTCGGGCGTGCAGTGGGTGGATTGAGATTAATCGGGGTGCACTAAGTATTAGTCTGAGAACACGGTTTTGGAAACGTTGGAGCTTGGAGATGTTGGTGAATGAGGTGCTGCACCAGTGATGTGTAAGTTAGGGTTAATCTAATGCAAGTTTTGTACGTTAGGATTTTGACTTCGGTGGGTAAGTTGGAGACGAAAGGTGGCCTGAAGACGAAGAAGGCGGCTTGGGCTTTACGAAAATGATCTCGGATCGTGGGATTGAAAGTTAGTTTCCTGTCAAGTTCTAGGCCAATGTACTTGATCAGGAGGGTCTGGATGATGATCGAGTTTTCGAAAGATATGGGGGTGTTGTGGTTGTGCCGGGCTTTGGAGAAGATGGTCGCTGAAGTTTTGGCGTGGTTTAATTTGATTTCATTTTTGGCATAGATTCTGTCTAAGATAGAAAGTGACGTGGTGAATTTCAATGATATAGGAGCTTTGACTAATGCGCCGGTGAAAAGATAAGCATCGTCGGCTTAGGGTGCGAGATTAACAGTGCTTTGAAATTTCGGGAGGTCGTGGATAAAAGTGTTGAAGAGGATGGGCCCTATGACTGTACTTTCAGGTACTCCTTTTGGGATGGGGTGTCTGGGGGAAATTCTTCCTTGGGTTTCTACGGAGAATGAACGATCAGAAAAATAATCCTTGACTATCTTGGTTAGGTATAGAGGGGTTTTAGATATCTGCAGCTTAGCGATCAGTTAGTTTTGTTTGCGTGCTCGTAAACTTTGTTTTTAAAAATTAAGCGGAATTTTATTATACAATGCGTTACTCTTGAACATATAATAAGAATTAAATTAAATTTCTCTTATATAGTCTTCTGTTATTTAATCTGTATCCTGTTGTGGTAAATGTTATCACCGAATGTTATCTTGTGTGGGATGAGTATTATGTTGTTGCATCATATCTAGTAAAATTATATATAATATTTAAAAATCAAGCGGGACTTCATTAGACATTTATGTCATTTACATTTACAATATTTACTTCATAACCTTTTAGTAATAACAATCAAAGAGAAATGTTTTACAATTTGTTATATATGAATTTTATACTTATTATCTATTTTTTATCAATATTCCGGGTATTTACTTCTGAAATCAGAACAATGTTATCTTGATGGATTGTCAACAGGTCTGAGATATAAATTGCATTGTCAACAGATCTGAAGATATAACTCCTCCGTCCTTGAAGGAGAATTCGAGGGCTTGCCACAGGATTCATTAATTCGATTTTAGTGTGTCCTCGATGTTAAATTTCTTCTTTTCGATTTTCTTCGTTTTTATTATTAATTTTAATTGAACATAATTTTTCCTTTATAATACAATACAAATATTAATAGTACACAAATAACAATGTATAAAAGTACTGCCCAAAAACTTATTTTAAAATGAATTTGGTCTTCGGATATTTGATTTATTTTAGTTTTCTGTATCTCCAATGCATTTTCTATAAAATTCAATTTATTTCAATTGTTTTTTTCTAGATTTATAGGTTTGAAATTTATATGTGTTGAAGTATTTGAATAATTAAAAAATGTGAGTTTTGGTAATTGAAATGATTTAAATTCTTTTTTATTATTTAATAGGTTTGAAGAATATGAGTGTTTGATATTTTTATTTTACAATTATTTTCATTTTCATAAACATCCGTTCCTAAAAGTGGGATAATGTATTTATTATCTGTAATATATTGGGAGGTATATGTTGTAATAAATACACTAATATTTAGAATATAAATTACTATATTTACTCTACACGTGAGATGCGACAACCACAACTTTGAAGGTTCAGACGCTATTTAAATTCCTATACATATGTGCAAACCTTTATACATTACACTCCTCCGTCCTAACTGTTTTACTATTCAAAAAAAAATTTTTGCTTATAAATTTAGTCGATCAGGCTTTTTAATTGTTCGTTTTGGCCGCTCATTTACATTCCAAATTGTTTTAGGTTTGCTCGACTTCGTATTAACAATTACGTTTTTCTCGATTTTACAACACAATTTTTTTTATTTTTGAATAAATCTGTTAGTTCTAAATTTAGTTTAAAACCACAATCTTTTAATTTACCGAGAACTCTTTCTAAATTATTTGAATGTTCTTCTCTATTTTTTCCTGTTACTGTAATATCATCAAAGTAATTTTTACAACCGGCCAAACCTAGCAATGTTTTTTCTACTATTTCTTGGAATATTGAACATGCTGGTTTTGTACCAAACGGGTAACCTGTTCATTAAATAAACCCCTCTGTGTGTTCTCTATGCTAGTAATTTCTTTGGTTTCTTTATCCAGTTCTAATTAGTAGTACGCTCTTGATAAATCTAGAGTCGTAAACTCTTCTCCCCGTTGCAAAGTTGCAAAAATTTCCTCAATTTTGTGTATTGGATAATTATAGTTTTCTAGATATTTATTTACATTCAATTTATAATTTTCACACACTCTGATATTACCAGATGGCTTTAAAATGAGTGCTATGGGTGTTTCCCATTCACTAGTGTTACATTTCTCAATAATTTTTTCTTTTTCTAATCTTGCTAACTCATTTTCAACTTTAACTTTAAAAGTAAAAGATAGGTTATGTGGTTTTCTAAATATTAGTTTTACCTTCTGTTTTAAATTTAATTGAATTATGTGTCCTTTGTGTCTGCCCAGTTTTCCAACAAAAAGTTCGGAGTACCTTTGAGTTAGTGTTTTGATAAAATCGTTTTTGGTTATTATATTTTTTATCTCACTTATAGAGATTCCTAATTTATTCATTCAATCTCTACCCATGAGGCTTGTTTTTCACTTCTAACTGTAACCAGAGTAGACTTAACTGTCTTTTCATTAAATTTAATTAACACACTTACTCCTCCTTCAGGTACAATAACACTATTATTTTACGTTTTCAGAATTTTTCCACTTTTTTCCTATTTACAATGTTTAAAAAACTTATTAAACATCTCAAAAGGAATCACCGACACGCCTGCGCCACTATTAATTTCCATCGACACTAAGACGTTTTTTATTTTTACATTTAGCTTTATCGGTGGAATACTTTTATTATTTGGTCCCCAGTGGTTTTGGTTTATCTCAACCCCATATAAATTGAAACAATCAAGATAAATATCATTTTTTTTCTTTAATATAATTAGTAGGACTTGATTTTGCTGGCTCCTTATATATTTTAATTAAATGTCCTACCTTAGCACAATTTTTACATTTATATTTTTTATAGTTACATTTTGCAAAATCATGATTAATACCTCCGCAATAGTTACATTTTTTTTATTATATCTTTGTTTTATTTGCAAGTTTTCCTGTGTTATTTGTTTTTGATAGGACTCCTCGTCTCCTTTTCTGGAAGTATCTGCTTTATGTTTCTGGTGAGCTGTCATTTTGTGTACATCTATTTTATGTGCACTCAACGATACCCCTAACGATGCCTCCTTTTTTGAAGCTATTTCCATAACATCACGTAGACTGGTCAAATGACTTTCTAATGAAGCCTTAAAATATGATTTTTACTAACTAATAGCAAAGTTTTTTAAGAAAAATAAATAAGATGGAATTCAAAAAATAAAATTTCTGTTAGTGAACGTAAAATTATTTTCAAATTTCGAAAAGAAGGAAAAAAGGGTGTGTGTACTTATGTACGCACGCCAGAAGTGAAACTTATTTCCAGTAAACTAATAAAAGAAATATGAAAATTTATTCGTTTGGAATTTGTTCGATTTTCATTGCTTCCTCCGGTGGTGATTGGGTGGGTATAAATGATACAATTGGTTTGTGATAAGTAAAGTAAGATATAAATACCTTTGACGTCACATTTTCTTAAAAACTTTGTGAATACGGCATCAATTATAGTACCATATCATGTCGTTGCAACAGTTGGATCATTAGACATTGCCAAATTTAAATATTCTTTAAGAAAATCGATAATTGCTCGAGGATTTTTTGACGAAAAATTGATATTAAAATCTCCACTAAGAATCATTGGTAACTTATTTTCTCCTCTACCAATATATGCTGCACTTACTGTAGTGTATAGAAACAACGAACAACGTAAGAAATGGATAATATCATCTAATTTCTGATTTTTGGAAATGTAAATTGCAATTAAAACATTTTTTCCGTCTTCCATCTTACACTCAGCTGTCATTGTTGAACTTACTAAATCAGACTGTTTTACAGTTATCTCGAATCACGGAGTAAGAATATTAGTCACGTCATTCACATTGTGATATATAGCAACTCCTCCAGCTCGAACGTTCTGTCGTTTATATTTAATAATGCAATTTAATTTGGGATACTGACAGACTCGTTATTATGTAAGTAAGTTTCATTCAAAATTAAAACGTTAGAATTTTGTATTACTGTATCTGTAAGATCAATGGCGTGAGCTCGAAGATTTTGGCAATTGAAATATATGTAAACAGTAAACAATGACATTTATTAGTAATAACTTAGTTTGTACAATTTTTGTTACAATCTTATGAGTAAACTTAGTCTATTATTTACAAATTATGCTATACAAATGGTTGACAAATTATTATTCGGTAATAGTTGTTATTGTTTATGTGTCCATGTTTTATGGGGAAACTTTCAAAACCCACGTAAAAATGATTGTTTATATTTAAAAACTTTCTTATTCTAAACCTAACTAACACTCACTTATTTAGACACGAGACGGCACCAAACACTTAGAGTACTTGGTCACTTTTTACTTTTTGTCACTGATTTTCGCCGATAGGCATGTTGTGTTGATTCCAATGTCTGTGCTGTTTTAGGATGTTGTCCGGTTTAATCGGCCAGACGGGTATGAGAGAGGTTGGTAGTAGTTTGTCATGGACTGGAAGATTGATGTTTTTAGATTTGCATATCGGAAGGGTTTCGAGGTTTCGGATTAGAGGATTTCGATATTTCCTCGCGTTGGTAAGATAGTTTGTAGTTATTCTGGCTATAAAGTCATGTATTGTCTCAGTCTGTACACGGGCATGTAATTTTCTAATAGGGGTGCGTATGTCGGCTTGAAGAAGAACTTTACTTTGAAGAATTTGAAGGGGTTTTAGTTTGTTCGCACTTGCGGTGCATCAGATCGGGATACCATAGGTTAGTGTTTATCTGATGCATGTCTTGTAGAGATGAGTTTTTAAATTTAGAGGTATGTTAGAATTTAATAACGGTCTGAGGATTTGGAAAGCAGCCGATGCTTTCGCGAGCCGGTCTTGGATGGTGTTGTTGAATGTCAGTTTTTTGTCGAGTACCAGACCTAGGTATTTGATTTGGATGAACTGTGTATCCGAGTGTTTTCGAAGGAGATGTTCGGGCAGTGCATTCGAGTCTTTTTTATGAAGGTAATGGACGTTGTTTTGGCAAGATTAATTTTAATCCTGTTGTCGGTGTAATATTTTTCTAGAGTAGCGAGGACGGATTCTACTCTAGGTGGGGGGGGGAGTGCTGCGTGGTGGACTGTGACCATAATGCAGGCATCGTCTGCATAGAGAGAAATATAGATTTTATCAGGGAGAGTCGGAATATCTGATGTGAAGATGTTATACAAGATTGGCTCGAGAACGGAGCCCTGGGGGACTCCGGCGGGGATGTCGTGGTGCGAGGAGGTTTTGAAAAGAGATTCTACCACGAATGATCGCTGGGAGAGATAACTTTGAACAAGTTTTATCAGATAAGCTGGGGAAGTTGTTCGGTGAAATTTGACTAGAAGGGCGTCATGCCAAACAGAGTCGAATTCTTTTTCTATGTCCAGGCACGTGACGACGGTGGCCGTAGAGAGAGATAGATTGTGGTGGATTTTTTCCGTGAGACGGTGAAGCTGGTGGACCGTGGAGTGTCCGGCGGTGAAGCCGAACTGCTCCTTTGGGATAATATTATTTTTTCGGATATGGTCTACGAGGCGCTTTTGAATGGCCCGCTTGCAGAATTTACTAAGTGTCGATAGTAGGCTGATAGATCGATAGCTGCCGGGGTTCGTCGCGGGTTTGCCTGGTTTTGGCAGCGGGATGATTTTCGAAGATCTCCAGGCAATTGGAAAGTAATTCAGATGTAGGGCTTAGTTTAGAATATTTCGGAAAGCGTTAACGGTTTTCCTCGGAAGATAATTAAGATGCGTGTTGGTGATGTCGTCGGGACCGGGGGCCGAACGGTTTTTTTAATTTTCGAATATAGCGGTTGATTTTCATAATGGAGATGTCGGGTATGTCTGTGGTAGACGGAGGAGATGCACGAATTTTGTTTGCTAAAGTGAGCATAGAAGTCGAAGGTATGTGGCTTGGTGAGCGAGTCCGCAATGGTGTGGGCCTTGGCGAAGGTTTTGGCGATGGCGTCAACTTTGTCCTGTGGGTCAGTGAGTAAGTCGTTGTCGTCTGTCAGAAGGGCGGGTATGGACGTGTATTTGGATTTCAGATTTTGGGCGAAATTCCAAATAGCGTTTTTGTCTGAAACTATTACATTTGAATTATAAACGTCGTATGAAGTGTTACGGAATTCTTGAAGATTGTTTGAAGTCATATTTGCATCTTTTAAATGATCCGATATAAATTGTGAGCTCGATGACGGCTGATTTGATGCACCGTTCGATGTTAAATTTAGCTCGGTAGAATCCAATCGATCGCCGTTACTCGTAAATGAATTCGATTGTAAGAAAATATTCGGAGTAATATTTGTTTGTTGTAAATCATCCGAGGCACTTTGTGCTATCTTCGATTTGCCTTCAGTGGTAGATAAATCAGACGTATCGTTCGAAATGGTATTTGATCGTTCGAAATCATGTAACGTTACAACAGTGTTCTCATTCAATTTATCGGAAGCATACTCGAATGAAATTAAATCTTCTAGAGTAAGTGGACGTTCCATCGCATCGCACGAAGTTCAATTAAGTTCTTGAAATTCTTGTACGTTTCCATCGGCTTGTTGTAAATGATCTATTATTCGCTGCCATGCAATCAGATCGTCTAAAGTTAGTTGAGGTTGACTTTTATCATCGTCGCGAGTGGAACTCGATTCTATGGAACGGCGTGAAATTACGTCTTCCTGTTTCAATAATCCATCTGCAGTATTCTGTGCAGAAAAAAGTTCATCTGTAATTAAATGTGGCTCGGTTACTACATCCGACATTTAAATATTTCTCGTCGATATCTTGTCGAACCGATCGTTTCGAAGTCTAATCGACTCCAGGATGTCCTGGGGGAGTTTCACACTGTGGTGGACGGTCGTTTGAATTGCCGGTATATGGAGGCGAGATGCGCCTCCTTGATCACGTTGAGAAATTCCATGATCGCAGAGTCGATTTTTTCGGGTGTGTCTAACATGACTGGAATGTGGATGTTATTGTCGATGTATGATTTAAATTCGCGCCAGTTCGCGTTTTTAAAGTCGATGATTGGTCGGAGTTTTTGTGCCGCGATGTGCAGCGAAATTGTCGTGACTGTGGGGACGTGATCGGAGTCCGGACCGTCGATGAATTCGACTCGCGCCATAGTGGCAGGAAGATTCCTGGTTATGGCGAAGTCTAGCACCGACGGATGGAGACCGTTGTCCGGGTAGTGTGTGAATTCGTCCGGATGAAGAATGTCGTATTCCGGCTCGTCGAGAAAAGTGGCAAGTTTTGCACCGTTGTTGTTATGAACGTTACAGTGCCAAGTCGGATGTTTGGCGTTAAAATCGCCGATGGTAATGATGCGGTGGCGTCTGTCCGTGATCTGTTGAAGATGTTCCAGATCAAGCGTTTGGCCGGGGATGTAAATGGCTGTGATGATTGTTTGTCGTTTGTTGTCGAGTAATATCTTTTTTTTTAGCATTTGGATGTTATACGTCTTCTGGTGGTTTCGAGCCTCTTTTCTCTGGCATACCCGGGGACATGTCCCTACTATTTCCATGTGTCTTCTTATGGTTGGTTCTAGTTCCTCTCATAATTTTGATCCTCTTTCGCGATTTGGGAAAAATTACAAAAAACCCAAATATATATCTTTATATCTGAATCCCCCCACCCTAAGTTGAGCCGTCTACAACGGCGTGGTTCTGTTTCCTTTTAGTAGCTGACCTTTTGAGTATGTTCTTGATTTCTTCGCCGAATATGTTTGGTTGTAGTCTTGCGTTTCTTCTTCTTAGTTTGTTTACTCGATTGTTTATGGGTATGATGTTCGCTCTGTCGAGTTTATTTATTAGCGGATTTTCGTGGTCGATTTTACTGTAGAATTTCCATCCCATAATGTTAATGTAATCCGATATAGTGTTGATGTTCGCGTCTTCGTGTAGCTTGGTATTTTGTATCTTGTATGTTTGCCGAGTGCCATTCTCAATATTTTGTTTTGCGTAGTCTGTAGATGTTTGATGTGGCCTTTGTATGTATTTCTCCAGATAGGAGCGGCGTATGTCATTACCGGTCGTACTACTGTTTTGTATAGTGTAAGTTTGTTTTCTTTGCTCATCGCGTTCTGCTTGGCCATGATGGTGTAGATTTGTCGTAGTACACCGTTGGCTTTTCTTCGTGCTCCTGTGATGTGTTCCTTGAATGTTAATTTCTTGTCCAGGTGCACCCCCAGGTATTTTACTGTGTTTTTCCATTCGATTTTGGTGCCGTTCATCGTGACTGTTCCTGGGCTGATGGCGGATCCGGCTGAGAATAATATGCCTTCCGTTTTGGTATTATTCACTTTGATTTTCCATGTATTGAAGTATTCGGCTAATAAGTCGAGCTGGAGCTGTAGTTCATCTCTTATTCTGTCTAGACTCAGTTTTCTTATGAAGATCGCGGTGTCATCTGCGTATAACGCCAGCTGTGTTGCGTCTGTTTTTGGTATATCATTGATGTAGAAGTTGAACAGCACTGGTCCTAGGAGCGACCCCTACGGTACTCCAGCAATGATCAACTTTTTTTCGGAAGTTTTTCCATCAATGTCCACGTTGAACGATCTTCTTCTTATGTAGCCGTCAATTATCCTTGCTAGGTATCGTGGGAATCCGTTAATGATTAGTTTGTATGTTAGTCCATCGTGCCAGACAGTATCAAAAGCTTTTTCGATGTCCAGCAGCACCATTCCCATGGTTCGATCTTTTCCTAGTCTTTCTGTCGCGTGTTGTGCTATTCGAGCTAGTTGATGTATGGTAGAGTGTTTTCTCCTGAAGCCGAATTGTTCGTTCCTAATTATTTTAGCTGCTTCTTCGAATTCTAACACTCTGTTCAATATCACTTTCTCGAGAATTTTGCTTAGTATCGGCAGTAGACTTATCGGTCTGTAACTAGCGACTTCTTCGCTTCTTTTCCCCGGTTTCTTTATCGCTACGATCCTGGCGTGTTTCCAGCTTTCTGGGAAGTGTCTCAGTCTTAGTGCTGCGTTACATATGCCAGTTAGTGCGACGACGGCTTTTATCGTGAGTTGAGAACTATGTTTTGTATGTTGTCAATCCCTGGTGCCTTATATGGCTTCATACGTTTGATTACCTCGGTGATTTCTTTCGGAGACGTGTATTTGATGTCTTCTTCTTCTTCTGGGTGTCGAATAATATAGAGACGTGCTCTATATCAGATTCGAGCTGTGGTAGAGAGGAGTGGGGGAGGAGTTTGTTTACTAGAAGAGCGACTCCTCCCCCTTTTTTTTATACGGTCTTTTCGGTAAACGTGGTAGCCTGGTACATGTAGAGGAATGTATGGTTTGAGAAAAGTCTCGGTGATGGCAGCAACGTCGATGCGATGTGTCTGGAGTAGTCGCGTTAGTTCTGTCAGGTGTCGTTTGAGCCCTCCTCGGGCGTTAAAGTTGATGACTTTAAACTTACTCGCATTCGCCATCTAACGTCTGCGGAAAGCCCGGATGACCGAGGCTTTTTCGATGAGATCTTTGCAGTTCGCTAGTTGTTGCTCTAGATCTTCGATAGCGGCGAGGATGTCCCACAGACCCATCCTTTCGCATGCGTCGTCGATCCTTATTAGCGCCTCCATGGGGTCGCGGTCGTCTGTCGGTGGTGATGCGGTGGCGGGTGAGGTCCGCGAAGCGGAAGTCGACCCGGCGCCGGAAGCTGTGTCGGTGGTGTTTTGACCTGGGGGGCCGGTGCGCGGTGGTCGCGCGGCCGGTTCCAGGCGTTGGATGTCGGTGGTGGTGCGGGGACTATTTTAGATGTTGTTGTTGTGGCTGGAGCTGGAGCTGAAGCTGTCGTCTCTCCTTCCTTAGCTGCAGCGGCAGCGGCGCGGCTGGACGGTGTGTTCTCCAAGAACTCGACTATGGTCGGGCACTTTCGATGGTTGGCCGGATGCGAACCGCCGCAGTTGCATCAGGTGGCCGGCGAATTTCTATCTTGTTTGGAGCATTGGGCGGTGGCGTGGTCCCCAGGGCATTTGACGCACCTAGGACGAAGTTTACAATGTTGTGCTGCATGACCGCATCGCTGGCAGTTATGACACTGCGCGAAGCCGGTCCGTGGAAGATATTTACTCCAATACACTTTACAGTGTATTAGATCATCGATACGAGTTACTTGGCTAGCGGTGGTGCCGTTAGCAAAGTTGATTTTGTAGCCAGGTCTTTTTAAGGTTTCTCCACGCATGGAGTGTACTTCCATTACGTGGAGGCCGAGTTCGGTGAGTTCTTCGAAAATCTCTGTATTATATTCCTCTGGTACACCTCGGAGGATATATTGGAGTGGTCGGTTTTCAGGTAGATTGTATGTGAAATATGGGATTTTTTGTTCATCGAGAGCATGTCGGATGGTCTTCCAGTCTTCCTGTTCTGTGAGCAAAACTTTGGTATCATTGTCATTTATATATTTAAGCTGGTACTTCGCTTTCGCGGAGATGGCCAACGCGTCGGTAAATGCTTTGTGATTGTCTGGCTTGTCGATAAGGACAAGCGGTGGTGGTCTGTATGGTTTTTTCGTATTGGTCGTAGTCGTTGTGGTGGTGGCAGTAGTAGATGTCGATGGTTTGTTATTGTTTTTGTTTTTGTTGTGTGATTGTGGCTGTGGTCACGTTGACCAACAGAACTAGAGTGCCAACTTGCCCGAGGGAAGTTTTAGACTCACGTTGCTCATATTACTGGTTTGTCGCTTGGAAGAGATATTATCACATTGTGGAGCATTTCCATTGTCCTCTGTGGGACTGAAGCTTTCGATTGACCGGCAGAGCTCCTGGTCACCCTCGCGGGGGCGACCACCGCCGGCCAAGATTTGTCAATGATGGTAGCTGTTTCTATCCGTTGACGGTTTTCAGCGGCGCAAGCAGACGGGGCCGCTTGTGCTTGCTGTGTTCCGCGGGAGGATCGATGGTCCCAAGCGCACGGACGAGCGCGTTGTCGGTCTTCTCCGCCTCGTCGTACAGCCGACGAGCTAGTCCGCTGACGAACTCGTCTACCGTAGGGAGGCGGAGATCACGATGAAGGGTGGTGTTCCGCACATAATAGTGCGCGTCGGTGATGAGCCGCGCGCACTTGTTTTGGAACACCTGTAGCTTATGTGTGTTGTTCGGGTGATATGCCCAGGCTGCAGCCGCGTATGTCATAATCGGCCGAATGCAGCTGAGGTAGAGCTTACGCTTACTTCTCAGCGACAGTTTCGACTTCCTATTCAGCATCGGGTACAACCTGCAGAGCTGCGCCTGGGCCTTCGAGAGAACATACTGGGTATGGCTCTTGAAGTCCAGGCGACGGTCGAGTATAACACCGAGGTACTTAGCCTCTTTCACCCACTCGATCGGCGTCCCGTTCAGCTCGAGCGGGTCGAGCCTAGGGGGATGCTGACGAGGAGTGAAGTGGACCGCTGCGCACTTCTGCACGTTCACCCTCACCCTCCACGTCCGATAGAACGCTTCGAGATCATCGAGTTGATGTTTTTGTTGTTGTTGACGTGTTCTCTCTTGTAGCGGGTTTCTTGCTTGGCGGCGTTGCGTCTGTGGTGGGCGGAGCTCCGCGCTTTTTGAGTTTAACCAATGTCCATAGATTGAATGGCATCGGTTCCATCTCGTTGTCTGGGTGATTCTGTAAGCAATCGAAATTGTTAGATGTAAGGATGTTAGCTGTAATTTCCATTTCGGTGGTTGTATTCATATCGGTGGTGGTGATGAAGTTAATTGTGGTGAAGTCTGTGTCTGTGATGTTGTCGGTGGTAGCGTTTATGTCGGTGGTTGTTGTTGTTATGCTTGTATTGTTTGTGGCGTCGGTTGTGGCGTCGGTCAATGTGGCGTTGTTTTCGGTGGTGTTTGTTAAGTTGTCTGATGATGATAGGTCGACGATGGCTTCTCTTAGTATTTTTTTGTTCCGAGAGTGTTTGGGTTTCATGTAATCCGGAGGGACTACAAGACCCGTAGAGGTAAGTTTTTTGCTGTATGTGAGTCGAACAAACGGACGGCTCTTGCTATTTCGCTTGTAGATTTTAAATACACGTTCAGCCATGCAGCGTGTGCTTTCGCATCCGATGCTCGGAATTATATGTTGATAATCCTTTTCTATTATTGATAAAATGTAGCAAATCATTGCTGATAGTCTGCAAACGATTAAGTGCGAGCCTTCGAAATTCATTTTGTAAATTAACTGTAGTCGTTGATGCTGTTCGACCATTATAAAAAGTCATGTTATTATCATTTGTTGTAATATCGAAACCTTCGAGACTAGTCACTCGTGATAATGCAACATATACTAATGACTGTAAGTGACATTTATTATACTCATAATCTATTTCCGGATATGTACTTCCTTGTGATTTGTGAATAGTAGTTGCACAAGTACAAACTAAAGGTAAGTGGGAACGTTTTGCATTTATAGTTTTATTATTATTGAGAGGAATAGTGAATTACCTTCTTCCTATCGGTACAGCCGTTCTACTAATTTGATTAGCAGTCATGTGCCCAGCAACTTTTCTTCTAATCTTTTCGCCCACCTTTGGTGTGTCAGGAAAATCAAGCCACGCGATACTCACTTCTTCTTCTTCGTTTCGTTCGATGTGAACTAATCTTCCAACAGCAGCAGTCGCTAAACCATCTGTTACGTCGATGTTTGTTGTAATCATATAGAATACATTTATTACAAACACAGTTTAATACGATAAGCCTCCAGGGTCGATCAATGACATTTTATGTAATTTTTGTCGCACAAAAGCTGTTTGTTCTGCCGACGTACAACCAATATAAATGTATTTCGCAATGGAAATATTTTTTTCTTCTGCAGTATTCAAAATTCAATTATTGTACCTGGCGACAGCCTCGTTTGTATGAAATAAACGAATTCCTTATGGACAACGGGTTTCAGCCTCTTGTACAATACAAAATCTAGATTCTAATAAAGCCAATCCATAATCTTCAAGTGGTTTACCATTTCCAATTTTAGTCAAAATCGAAGAAAACTGTTGGTTTGCTTGTCTCATCACTTGATTTAATTCATAAAATTGGAGTCCACGCCATAAAATAAGACCGACAATCTTTTGTTTTTGCTGTTTGTAGATTGGAGTAGCTCTAACTGGTGGCCATTGATGTAAGTCTCCAATCATAATAACATCGATTCCACCAAAATTTGTATTAAAATTACCCGTAATCTGTTTTAAACGCGAATCAATTGGCGTAAGTAATTCAGCACTAATCATACTTATTTCATCGATTATTATTACTTTAACATACTTGAATAATAATTTGTATTGATACACTACTTCTGTGCTCAACGGAACCAATCTTGACATAGATATTTTCAAAGCTGTATGCACAGTAATACCGTCTATGGCGACAATAGCCTTCCTGTCGAAGCACATGTAATGTATGCGTTGAAATACTCATCGTTATTTGTAAACCGATTGTAAATCTCCATGAGAAGTTTGATAACAAAAGTTTTGCCGCATCCAGCTGGACCCGTAAAAAATATTTGAAATGGATTGTAATTCTCTGATAGTAGATTGGACATCAAAAGTTGGAACGTACATCAAAAGTTCTTTTTGTTTGTCGTTTGCCATTCTCGTCAGTTCATAAAACTCATCATTATTCATTAAATTGTCTCTTTTTTTGCAATAACGCCAAGTTTGTTCAATGTAGCTAATCGAAGATCACTATTCATATCGCCATTGGGATTGTCATATACGAGGGTTGATTGATAAGTCCGTGTAAAAATAAAAACTGGTTCATTTTTTTTGAATAAATCGTTTTTATTTTTCAACATAGTCTCCTTTTAGGCTTATACACTTCATCCAACGTTGCTCTAGTTTGTTGATCCCTTCCGAATAACAGGATTTGTCCAAGTCTGTAAAATAGTCATTCGTTCCTGCAATCACCTCCTCGTTCGAATAAAATCTTTTTCCCGAGAGCCATTTCTTCATATTAGGGAACAAATAATAGTCCGATGGAGCCAAGTCTGGAGAATAGGGGGGGATGTGAAACGATTTGGAACCCTATTTCCATTAGTTTTGCGGCCACAACTGTTGAGGTGTGAGCTGGTGCGTTGTCGTTATGAAAGAGGACTTTTTTGTGGGCTAATCGGGGACGTTTTTCTTGCAATTCGGTTTTCAAACGATCCAATAACAATGAATAATATGCACCTGTAATGGTTTTACCCTTTTCCAAATAGTCGATAAAGATTATTCCTTGCGAATCCCAAAAGACAGTCGCCATAACCTTCCCGGCCGAAGGAATTGTCTTCGCCTTTTTCGGAGCAGATTCCCCCTTGATAACCCATTGTTTAGACTGCTCTTTGGTCTCAGGAGTGTAGTGATGTATCCATGTTTCATCTACAGTGATGAAACGACGCTTAAAGTCCTGCGGATTTCGCTGAAACAGCTGCAAACCGTTCTTGCAGCACTTCACACGAACTCGTTTTTGGTCGATCGTGAGCAATCGCGGCACCCACCTGGCGGATAGCTTTTTCATGTCCAAATGTTGGTGTAAAATATTATGTACCCGTTCACACGAGATGCCTACAGCACTAGTAATCTCACGCACTTTCACTCTTCTGTCATCCATCACCATATCATGGATTTTATCAATGATTTCTGGAGTGGTGACCTTAACAGGGCGTCCAGAACGTTCAGCGTCTCTTGTGCTCATATGGCCACTCCGAAAATTTTGAAACCACTTATAAACCGCACTAATCGAAGGTGCAGAGTCACCCTAATGTTTATCAAGCTTCTGTTTAGTCTCCTGAGGCGTTTTGCCTTTAATGAAGTAGTGTTTAATCAACACGCGAAATTCTTTTTCGTCCATTATTTGACAATCACTCGATTTCCTTGATTCCAACGATTGTCAAACACAAAGGAATAGACCGATATGGCTGAAACTAGATGTGTGTTCTTCCAAGAGGTACTACTAATTAAAAATAACCTCGATATGCACCAGTGGTGCCATCTTTCGGAATTTACACGGAATTATCAAAGGACCTCGTATTTGTTGAAATGGATTATGGTCATGTAATACATTACCTTTATCTCGTATTTCAGTCTCATTGTCGATATCATCTTCTCGGCATAAATTTCTACAAATTTCAATAGTTTTTTGAATATTCAAATTTGATTTAAATTCTATCCGATGACGACAAATGTTATCCTCATTGTTATTATACATTTGAATAAATTTCATTTCAGTGAAGATTTCTTCGTCTTAATTTCGAAATTGATAATGCAAAATGACCATTTCACGTTTGTAATCATTAAGATCTTAATGATTCTACTTCTAATTGTCCCATATCATAATTTCGGTAACTAATAACGCGTGGTATTTTCCGCTCCGTATAAGTACCGTCAGCTCGAATAATATAATTAGCAACAAATTGAGCGAGTGTAACGTTTTCCAGGTCCGGATGCCTTTTTTTATATTTAACAAACCAATTTTCTTCCCAGATGTTAGTTGAATCTTCTCCAATTAACATCACGTCTAACTCTTTTTGTGTTTTTCTTATTCTTGATCGATCAGTTGGAATAGTTGTTACAATAGTATAGCATTTTGACATTGGTTCTCGAAGAATAT
The DNA here is from genome assembly GCA_029203775.1 of Neoneuromus ignobilis. Classification (NCBI taxonomy): domain Eukaryota; kingdom Metazoa; phylum Arthropoda; class Insecta; order Megaloptera; family Corydalidae; genus Neoneuromus; species Neoneuromus ignobilis. The sequence goes on along the minus strand of CP092094.1, from coordinate 28,751,085 downwards.
ACCATGCAGCCTCTTGGCTCGTCATCTCTACACTGTTGAGCATATTTACGCCTATTTTTCATGTAACTTCGACAATATCAAACTCTGGATGTTCATCATAGTTTAAATTATTTGACGTTGAAATTGACTAACAACTCTATTTGTTTTATTCACGTACTTGGAAACGTAATTTTCACAAGAATATTCTTCAGTGATGAATTGGATATCCATATTTGATTTTACAATATGAAATACGAATGGATTGAACGGATTATGCCATTTTTCACATGGCTGACGTTTGAGGAAAACTCTGGACCCATTGATTCCAGATCGAAATATATTGTAATAATCTTCATCTGAGGTAATATTGTTATTTTTGTAAAAAGAATCAATATCAGAGTAATCATTGTTTTCAAGATTAACCCTAATATTTTTATAACGCTTAGCATAGTTTTGGAAATCAGAATCGTCTTTTTGCATGGGTGATAATATAGTTATAGATGGGCAAGGTATAAAAGGTGTCTCAAATCTGCACTGCTGAGGTGTATTAGCAACTATTTTTTTATAGCATGTAAAAGTGTGTTTATGTGTTTGTAATTTAATATTACCAGAAGCTTCCTGAGATGAAACAGAAATCAATTGATCAATTAATGTGATAGCATCCAATTTGTCTTTATCAAGTGGATCACAAGGAGCATTTGCCAACCACAATAGTATATGGGCATACGGATTACCATGATGCTGGAACTCGATACGTTTAAAATAATGAATAACATAATACCGTCCAAATGGACTGAATTTCTGTGATTTCGAAATGTTCAATAACACGTTCAATTCAGGCTTAATGCTGTCAGCTGCTGGCGTCGGATAGCAAGTAGTCGTCCGATCCGCTTGCTAATGATTACTTCGATTGTTCGTTTGAGGCAGTAGGTCTGTTTGATTTGAGAGCTCGGTCTAAATTGGTTGAAACAATTGAATAACCGAATCATATGTGGGCTTATGGTTAGGGTTTTGAGCTTATGGTTAGGGTTGGTAGCATCTGATCATATGGAGGAAGACTATTGATCTTGGCCTTTTTGACCAGGAGGGTGGTGGTTTGTCGAGGTTGCGGATTAGGGATTTGAGTAGGATTTGGCCTTGATGAGGTAGTTGATTACTGTCTTAGTCAAGTGGGTGTTAATGGTCTCAAAGCCCGCACGGGCATGCAATGTGTGGATTTTGACGGTACGAGGTTCGTTGAAAATTGTTACGAAGACGATTTTGAAATCGCTGAAGTTTTTTAATGTTTGTGAGCAAAGGTGGTGCATCAGATCGGGGCAGCGTAGGTCAGGGTTAACATGATGCACGCCTTGTAAACGTGGAGTTTTACCTTAACGGGAAGGGTGGAAATGAGAAGCAGTCTGAGGGAGAAATATACAACGTTGGCTTTGTTTAGTCAGTCACGAACTGTGGCGTTTAAAGTTAGATTCCTATCAAGATTTAGTCCGAGGTATTTGATCTGTATCGATTGAAAGATAGAAGATGTTCTGAAAGAGATTGAAGTGGTGGGTTTGTACCTGGTTTTGGCGAAGGTAGTGGTCGAAGTCTTGGCGTGGTTTAGTTTGATTCGATTTTTTGCATAATATATGCCTAGAATGGCGAGAGATTTGGTGAGTTTATGTGGTACCGGGGGTTTTGTGGTTGTATCCGTGTAGATGCAAGTATCGTCAGCGTAAAGTGCAAGGTTGACTGTTGGCTGGATGCTTGGAAGATCACGGATAAAAATATTGAAGAGAATGGGTCCCAAGACAGAGCCTTAGGGAACTCCGGCGGGAATAGGGTGCCTGGGGGAGATCTTGCTTCTCTGGATCCAACGCAACACAAACACCAAAACAACAAAAACAAGCACCACCACCAGTGGTGCTTCACAAGAAACAGGATCATCTCACTTTCTGTCGGACTGTTCGTAACACGGCAAAAAATCACTATCATATCAAATACGTGGACGACCTGCCACGTATAATAACCACAAACATTGACGACTGGCAAGCAATCCGGCAAGGGCTAGTCGAGAACAATGCTACACCATACCTACACCCCACAACACGAGAAGCCACTAGAAGCCATCGCCCGAGGTCTCCCGGAGGGCCTGGAAAAAGAGATTCTGGCGGAATTAAAAGAAAACCCGAACAACGACGCGGTGGAAGTTTTCCCTATGACGAGACTTATTATCAAATCCAGTCTGTATAAGATCAATTTCAAAAATGGCACCACGCTAAAGAAGGTAAACCATGATCGATATCTGGTGGATTGCAAAGTCTACTGGTATCGGTACCGGTCACGGATCGACTTCACACAATTTCAACGTTGCCAAATGGTGGGACACCCAAAACGACACTTCTCCTCCACTCCCCCAATGCGTCAAATGAGCCGGACCACACCACATCAAAACTTGCAGCAAGATAGATCGCACTACCCCTGCTAAATTCGTTATCTACGGCGACGCGCACCTAGTCAACTACCGGAAGTGCGTATTCATCGTGGAATACCGGAACACCGTGGCTGAGAAGAAAAATCAAAAATTCATACCGGCACCAACAACAAACTCCTGGGGATCCAACACTCCCCAATTCAACGCCACATCGACTGATTTTTCCCCGCCGATGCGATCGAACGGTCCCCACATCGTCAGTACGAGTACCCCAGTCGCCGTCGCCACTGCAGAATCCTCCGCAGTCCCCACCGCAGCCCCCACCGCAGCCCCCACCGCAGCCCCCACCGCAGCCCCCACCGCAGCCCCCACCGCAGCCCCCACCGCAGCAGTCACCAACACCGTCGCCGTCCCATCAACCAGCAGCACTCCAGCTCCAGCACCAGTTCCGGCTCCTCCCTGCCCGACTACTACAACGCTGGAGCCGCACTCATCATCGGCAGCAGCAGCCAGCGCAGCCCAAGATACACTAGGTATGTTTCAAAAAAATTTACAAACAATATGAAAAATAGACATCGCAGGTCTGCTCACCCAGACCAGACAACTCAAGGCTGCGTTGGCAAACTGCACCAGCCCCATCGAGCGGCTCATCGCCGCCCAAAGTATATTATGCCCATAAATGGCTTTACAAATCCTTAACTATAACCCCCGTGGTGGGTTATCGCAACAGGCTAACGAGCTGCAACTCATCCTGCGTCAAAACAGGATCGATGTTGCAGCTATCACAGAGACATTCTTAAAACCACATCGTAAATTTCGAATACCAGGATACACTACATACCGTCACGAGCGCACAGGTCGTGCAAAAAGCGGCGTTGCTCTTCTGGTCAACGACCGCTTTCTCCATAGTACTATCCCAAATGTCGACAACGAGATCGAACACGTCTCGATCGGTGTCACAGGTGATCATCCCCTAGTTATCATTTACATCTACATCCCAGGAGGAGACGCGATGGATCTGGGTTCCCTCACCCAGCTCACCGATCGACATTACAACACACTCACAATTAGCGACTTCAACGCCAGACACCCGAGCTGACACTGCTCCTCCAGCAACCACAACGGTAACAAAATAGCACAGCTTCTTTTCAATCTACACTACGACATCCTACACCCGGATGAGTTTACTCACTACCCGGATACAGGCTGTCAACCATCTATTCTCGATATTGCCATAATTCGCAACATTGGCATTTCATACTCAACTGTCACGGTCTTAAATTCTTTAAATTCAGATCATACCCCGATCGTGACAACCATCCGCCACAAACATTCTAAGCTCCCGCCACTCTATAGATATCCCAACCCGTCTATTGACTACATCTGACGTGGACGAAGCCATCATAGACTTTACCACCGTAATTTAAAATGCTGCTAAGCAGCATATCTCTGTTAAAAGAATTACAATCTTAACCCACAACTTCCACAACCCATTCTTGATACCATTAGAACCAAAAACCGCGTTCGTCGGCTCTGGTAGAGTACGGGAAACCCTCTCTACAGAGCTGAAAAGAACCGGTTGACTAAACAGATTCAAGAACTTCTCTCTGCCCACCGCAGCGAGGATTACAACAAATTTCTCATCGACACCGTCACCGAGGACAGGAACGCGATCTGGCGTTTCACTAAGTCGCTCCGTCCTCGTTCCTGGCGAGATTTCTCTGCTCTAGTTAGCGACGACAACAAACTTATCGTTGAGTCGCAAGACAAGGTCAACTTTATTGCTAGCACCTTCGCCAAGTCTCACCAACTTGACGAAACAATGACAAAACCAAAAAACTTTGACCGAGCCTCCTTTTTCGGTCGAAATTTACTCTCACTCCCCCCGTCGAAATGAAACCACCCTACAATCGCAGCTTCGTAGATCTATCAGATAATCCGCAAGCTAAAGCGACAACTTAATTTTGTAGCTTATCGCTAATATACTAGTCTATGATATGTGGTAAATATAATGTGTTGAGTTGAATGTTTATCGTGTTATTTCAGGAAAATTTAACGGTGTAGTGCAAGTACAACTGTACTTATAACACCAACCGAGTCACTCGTGTTGTGACGCGTGCGTACGTCCTGTTCTCTCCGTTTACACGCGCCAAATGCGCTGTGCCCGCGGCAAGCCGTCAGTGCAGTGAGAGTTCTAATGAAACTACATTCACCACTCTGTCGTCGCTAGGAATCCTGGTTCGTCGTGATACAACTATAGTTATTACACAAGTTAGTGATGTCTTCGTTTACTAAGTTAGCAACTGTTGATGCAGCGCTGAATCTTGTCGCCGGACCGTCCATGGTCGTCGATTCTATCGGCGTCCCCGGGTCATCTGATGTCGCCGAACTTTCCAGGGGCATGGCGAAGCGAGATAGGGAAAGCTGCTCGAGCAACGACAGTATCAAGGATATGCCCCCTCCCCCGGAAACGAGAGTGTGATGTGCCACCTGCGGCTGGCGTGAACCACGACGAGAATGGGTTCACGACGGTAGTTAACCGTCGTAATAATTGTGCATCTCCGGTGTACATTTATGATAGATCGTACCTCACGTTGGCGAGAGCGTTGGACCGTATCAGCGTCGACACCAAGTTCATCGATGTGGTAACAACTGACTCGGCGCAGCGGATTAAGTTCCACTCCGACGAGGAATTCCGTCGTGCGTAGGCGATCATGAATGACCTGAGCGTGAACCTATCCTCTTCAGATGGAGATGGACTCCAAGTTCGTCATCCGTGAAATGACTGTGCACGATGTTCCCAACGACGGGATGCTGGATTTCAACCCCCGGCATGTCGCGCAGCTTCGGACGCGTGGGAAATTGGCTCCATTGTTTCTGGTCTATTTACTTCCTAGAGGTGACGAAAAACGATTCTTCGCCTTAACTCGACTCCAGGGGGTGCGGATCAAAGTAGAGCATTTTCGTGGTCATTGGGGGCCGATACAGTGTTTCCACTGTTAACGTTGGGGAAACCCGTCGCTGTCCTGCAGGGGGTGCCTCGCTGTATGGCCTGTGCGGATGGTCATGACGCCATGTCGTGCACCAGGTCGCGGGACTGGCCTCGTGCACCAGGTGCGTGAAATGCCAGAGACATATACATAAAATTGTGTGTACTGTGCATTAAATGCCTGCGATATATAAATATGTGTTGCAATATGCACTGACGCGTATAAGTCATGCCACACATGGGTAACATAAGCAATTTATTGATATAATTCAATGAAGTCGTTAAATTAAAGAAAATTATTTATGAGAAATTATTTCGTGAGAACGCGCCTTCGCAAACATTTTAAGTGATGCACGGTGTTATGTACTTTAATTGCGTAATAGATAAATATATTGCGAATTGCCAAATTGCACGCACTGATACCACGTACGCATGTTTACGCAATTTAACCCTGAAAATAATATCTAAAACGTGATAGATTATCATTTAAATGGATTTTTATTTAATATAAACAGAGAACCTAAAATCATACAATTCAGTAATAATATACAGTACATAATGATAATCAAATGAATACTCAGTGACACCAGTTCGACTCGTTATTGTTGAAATTATGGTCTTATAAATTGTAAGTTAAAATATATAATATTGTTAATCATATATTTGTATGTAATTGTTAGCCGTTTATAAGTTGTATTTAACTAATAATAATATATAAATGTAAAACGCTTATATTGTAATCAGATATATTGTTAATAATAAATATATATATCTTAAATACAAAGTGTTAATTTTCTATCTATGGCCTTCTACCATCGAAAGATTTGTTTTTAAAAATCAAATCATCAACGACACATAACGGTATGCACGCACTAACACAAAAATGCGATAACAATTGTGATGAGGTCGGAAATATTTTTGTGTATATTACATCATATCATTTTTAGCCGTACAGCCGTGAAGGTCGAATTCTTATTGAAGTAATTTTGTTGCATTTGATGTATTTCAAATAAAGTTGAAGTAAAATTAATTTATTGAAATTGTTCATTGTTTGAAATAATTTTGAAGTGAAATTTAATTATATAAATTGTGTTTTATTATTTGAAAAGAAAATAAAATTAAAAGATAAATTACATTATATTATCATGAGTGATCTTGACTACTGGAATAAGGAGCAATCATTATTAATGTTTAATAATTATTATTAAACCTTATTTATAAATTCCAAAAATGTCCATGTTTGTATAATCCAGTAGATCTAATCTTTTATTATCCCTTTTATTCTAGGAGAAAAGATTAAATCAAATTAATTTCACCATAAAACTTTTACTATTCCCAAAAACAATTATTTACAGATCAGAAAGAGATTTTAAATATTTCAGTTTTTGCCTGGAAACCGTATTTTGTGTCAAAATTAATTATGATTCATCGATTTGAAAAACAAACTACCAAGTTATCACCTCGAACGTTCAATTCAAAAATGAAATATTTTACTAAACATATGCAATCAAACGCGTCATCAATACTAGTATGAATGCGTTATATTCATCACATCATGAACAGCTGACATATCATTGCAACTAGTGTGAGAAAGAGGCCCATGTGAATATTTGTATGCATGACATCATTGCATGTACGCGACTAGTGTATCAGGCCCAATTATAACAACTGTAACGAACATTCCATTGGCTTCTCTTCAGCCAATAAGAGCAAGGTGTACGGGGATTTTTCTCATGACCACTCTATTCGACTAGTGACGACTGATGTTAAAGTGTCGTGAAACGCGAGGTCTGCAACAATAAGGAACATCAATTGTAGTACTGATCTGTATAGAGATAGTGTTAGTTGTGTACGGCGGTGAATTTAAGTGTACACAGCAAAACTAATCGCTCGTGTTCTTTAGTGAATTTTATACAATAGATTATACGGTCATTGATTCGTTCGTGTTGTATTTAATGTAATATTTATCTTTGTGTTAAATTGATTAACATCGAAAGATTATCTGCCTTGCACGTTGTACTTTATCGGCAGTCATCCATTATAGTAATAGTTATTACTCTAGTGTTTTAAAAGTGCTGTTTTGCTGTTACATCACCATTCGTGACATATAGATGTTCTTGCGATGGCTTCATCTGCAACTCCAAAGATCATCAAAACGTCGCCTCGTTCTGTTACCGGACCCTCTGGTATCAAGACGGAGTGTGACTGTGAAAGTTGTTTAATTCCAAAGAGAGAGCCTAATTCAGCCTTTGAACAAACTCTAAATTGCGACGAAGATAAATTCGTGACTGTTGCCTGCCGACGTAAACGTCCACCACTATTATACGTTTACTGCAAATCTTACTTCGCGTTAGCTGACGCATTGGAAAACGAAGGCATCGATATTAGTCAGATGAGAGCGAAAAGAATTAATTCAGCATGTCGGATACAGTTTCGTTTTTTCGAAGATTACCGTTGTGCACAACGCGTTCTCAATGCGATGGAGATTGAATGGTCTACCTACCCTCGAGAGAGAAAGATGGACGGTAAGTTCGTCGTTAAAGGTCTAACAGTGCGGGAATCGCCTGATGACGTGTTTGATGCTGTGAGTAGGGCTGGGTTTAATCCTCTCCGCGTTGCCCAGATTAAAACAAAAGAGCAACTTCTTCCACTATTTTTAATTTGTTTGGCACCGGAGGGTGACGAATGTGAGCGATTCGTCACGTTGACTAACCTTTCGGGAATGAAAATCAGGGTGGAGCCTTTCCGTAGTAGTCAGAAACCGAAGCAGAAGCAGAAAAAGAAAAAGAAGAGTAAAGGTAAAAGGCATGCCGACCTTACCTCTATTGAATCTGTACCGGCCAAAAATTCTGAGATAAAGATCAAGGCGAGAGTCAGGTCCTCACAAGAGAATTCTAACCCCCGAAGACCAGAGCCATTGATGCACGATGCAAAAGCGCCCAGAGAATGCGAGGCCCATCTTTCTCATTCACCTAAGGATGTGCCAAGAGACACTGCCGAAAAATGCCTATCTAAGAATGCGCGTAGGCGAGCTAGACGAGCCATGGCTTTGGCCAAAACGAATCAAGCGAGTATACATGCAGCGGAGGAAACTAGGTCTGTGGTACCCGTCACCTATAGAACCGTCAATTCCAAAGATTCGGAAGAGATACGAATGTGTTTAATTTATATAATCCTGCTAATGAACAAACTGCTCACTTCTGTAAATCGTCTTTAATTTTCATAATACAAGATACATTCAGATGTTCCAAAATTTCAACAAAATAGTTATATAATTTGGTAAGTATTAAGTTTTAGTGATTTTTTCAAGTAGTTTTTTTTAAATTTTTTTCTGTTTGGATACCTAGACAATAAAAACACCCGGAGTATGCAGATCGAAGTACAAAATCAACTTCAGCAACGGTACCATCTTCAACCAAATGTTGAAAATCACATGTTCTATGCACTACTGTATTTACTAGAAGAAATATTTGATTTGATCTTTACTCGGTGTCACTTGTATCATCAACTCGATTATGCTGCGAGAAATTTTATAGCTGTCGCCTGGACCTACCAGTTGTCTCGCAGCCTCCGATCTCCAGCGACAGTCTTTTCTGTCGCAACGATTTCGAATTGTGACACCAATCCAGCTTCAGGAAATTGATAACACCTGTTCACTCTACATCCTTAATCAAATCTACTTCGACCCAGAACAGCTGTTTTGTTACATCATTCTTGCGAATGAGTTTAGTATTAAGCATCCTCTGATGAGTTAAATATGTATTTGTAATTTTTCTAGCTGTTATTACTCACAGGCATTAAAATTAGTATGTATGCAAATATTCATATTAATATTGAATATATGTATAAGATTATGAATAAAAAATAATAATTATAAATGTTGTTAACAATCTTACAAATGTATAACTATATTATAAATCTAGCTTACATTTTGTATTTCTTGTAATCATTTTATATCATTAGATTAGTTGTTGAATAAATAACTATTTTAAATCTAATTTAACATGATATTATATTTTTTAAATCATATACCTAAAATTTTTATCTTGAAAATTAATCTGTTTTGTAATATTTATAAATGACAATTTTGATTGTATATCCAATTTATGTTCTTTCAATAAATTGTTAAAATGTTTTTCCATGTTTTTTTTTTTTTGGATCGATGGTTCTATTATGGCGATTTTATTTTGATAATGAGCCACATGAGTGACCTGGGACCAAGGTGAATAATGATGTGCTAAGTGCTGTAATGAAAGTAGATAATTTCAAACTACACATGAATTAGTAGTAATGTTTGATGTTATTATTCCAACAATATTGGACAATTTGAAACAAATCGGCAAGGTAAAGAAGTAGCCGGATAGATGGGTTCTGCAATTAATTAAATAAACGTCAGAAGAGAAATCGTTTGAAGTTTGGCTTTTTTTGCTGTCATGAGATAAAGGTGAATCATTATTATATCGTATTGTTAAGTGTGATGAAAAATGGATTTTTTTAACAATTGTAAGCGTTTGGTGCAATAGTTGGATAAAGATGAAGCACTGAAACACAATTCCAAATCAAATATTAAACAAAAAAATATAATGATAACTGTTTGGTGGTCCAGTGCTGATATTATTCACTACAGTTTCATGAAATCTGGTCAATCGATTACAGTGGATGTCTACTACAACCGATTGGACAAAATAATGGTAATTAAGCAGTCGAGGTTGGTTAATAGAGAGTGGCATATCTTCTTGCAAGACAATGCTCGGTCACATGTTGTACGAATAATGTTGCTCAAACTACAGAAGCTAGATTTGAAAATTCTCTGTCACACACCATATATTCACTAGAACTTAGATCAGCTGACTGTTACTTCTCTCAGGTATTGGGATCACTTTTTGCAAGGAGAAATATTAGATTTTTAATAAGCTATGGAAAATACCTTTCGCAATTTATTGTTATTCTCCCTTCAGCCTTTTTTGCTGCTGACATAAACAATTAATTGTTTAAGACAGCAAAACTGTGTGGATAGTTTTGGGACATAATTTCTTGTTTAAGATACAATAAACCAAACTTTTCATTTAAAATCATACATTTCATATTTAATGAACTAATAAATCATAAACTCCTTAATGGTGAAAGTTCAAGTTTTTTTATTAATATTTTAATTAATTATTTATAAGGTAATGTTGAAATTTTGTTAATAATTATAAATAAATAGAAGTTTAAACATTATTTATAAATAAATTAATAAACTATAACCTTTTATTGCAAATAGATTACTTTTTAATAAAAGTCGATTTTGAGAAAATAGTAACTCAAGTTTCTGAAATCAGAATCATGTCAAATACTTCGAGTCAAGGATGATGTTTTTGTCAAAAATTAGGAGTACCGTCTTGTGGTGGAATATTCTGTTTCTATATATAGTTTGCTCAGTTGACGTTACTCAACAATAATTTGTGTTTGTTCGCATTAATAAAAAATGTTTTCTGTATTTATTCTACAATCTGGGATTAATGAATGTACAAAAATAATGAATGTAAATAAATGAGTGAATGTAAATCTGGTATTAATGAATGTTAAAAGTAACAGTTTTAGTAGATTATACAATAGATATACAATAATAATAGTCGGTGTTATGATAAACGTTTTTATTTTTAAAAATAGAGATCTTGAAGAATAATAAATTATAGTTTTTAATACCTGACATTTTTTAAATAACTCCTAGAAAATAATAAATGTTTCTTGGAGATAATAATGGATATTTCCAAAAGTTAAAAATAAATGTTTATTTCATTTAATATTCATTGGTTTGACTTAATTAAAATTCAATTCAATTCTTAAAGTAGATGTTATTGAATTGAGTTATAGATATATATGTGATAAGAAGAGCTTGATTACAAATATCGAATCATTTTGCTTAATATTAAAGATGAAATACTTAATTGTGAAAACATACTTTCCTAAGTTCATAACAAAAATGACAATTATAAATTTTTGAAGATCATTCAAGATTTTATGAAGATAAAACCCACATCATTCCATTAATTAAGACCAAAAATCAGAATTATACATACACACCGAGAACAAAAAAGCAAACAGAATAGTAGAGTACTTCCAAGAAGTTCATAAAGTGGAATGAAACTTTGAAGATTTATTCCTGATATAAGAAGTGTACGATAGCTAACAGGATGAAAAACCTGACCCCGGAAAGATACTCCAGTCACAGAATTTAACACAATTTCATAAGGGTCATTAATTATATATTACAAATATTATTCATTATTTTAAAATATCATTAGACACTAATTTTACAAATATTGAAATTATTTTATTAAATACAGATTTGAGTTTTTAAAAATTCAATTGGTTTTTTAAAAGATTCCTTAATTACAAGTTTTTTTAAATTAAAGTACGAATAATTTTTGGATTTTTCATATACAGAAGATGGATGGGGAAAAACAATATACTATTAAACAATATAGTGATCTGAACGAAATTCAACGCAAGCAACCAAACGTACAGGACTCCACGTTTGGATTATAAAAAAAAAAAATAAGAAAAATGTTTCCTTATAGATAATTGTGAAAACTTTTAGAACGTTTCATAGTCATGAGTTAACTGAACAAAAATAAAACAATAAAAAAACAAATATCTAGTACTAATATGGAAGAAAGAACTATAAGAAATTCAAAATATCTGTAGCTGGGCACATGTTTAATGATAATTGTTTTAGATATGCAGCCACGAGTTTTTTTTACACGTGAGAATAATAAATCATTTTTCAAAATGATCATCGTTTTCTCGTTTCCATAATTTTTTCTTCATTTTAAAAACGAACCATATAGTAAGTGGCCTTTTTCGCTTTTTTTTTCTTTTCAAGATATTGAATTAAGAATAATCCATAACTCATAGTGAACAAGTCATCGATTGTAAAAGACATGAAAAATTATTTTTTTAAAAAAAAACAAATGAGCTGTTTTTTTTGAAAGTGGTATAAGTCCATTTTTTCATATATTGAGATATTTAAGGGTTTGCATTTGAGTTAATTTAAAAATATTGGCTAACTTTAATCAATTCGAGTGATGTTTTTTACACTATACACCTTTTAAATTTTATTATGAAATAATAATTACTAACATTATTTTACAAAATAAATGATTTTTTTGCTCCACATGGACTTACACCACTTTCAAAAATAACATATTACAAGAAGTAAAAACAAGAGCAAATTTAAGTCCATATTTTTATAGACATAAGCTTTACTGAAATGGATTTTTATGTAAAAAAGTAATAGTTAAAATGAAGACATTTAAATACACGAATAACTAAGTTTATTAAGAGTTTATTTCAGTTATATTAAAAATATAAAAATGAAAATTACTTCGTTAAGATCTTTAAATAAAAAAAAAAGATATTTTAAACTTAGTTTTCTTTTACACTTAGCATTGAAATATTTATGGTGAATAGGTGGTATATAAGGTAATAAACTTATCATATTGTTATATTTCTCTCTTGTTATGCTCCTTGAAGTTTTATAAAGCGGTAACATATTAATTTTTCTGAGGTTTTTTGGTCTTCTCTTTTTTCCAAATAAAAAAATTGTTTTAAATGGAGCATTTTCTTCCATACTAATTTTATAAAACATTTTGTGAGGTTCATTCCTTTTGAACCTCATCCAACATATTTTAAGCCAGTTTACAATTTCTCCGTCCGTATTTCTTTTTCTGTTTTATATTGCCTCTTCTAGAGATTTGGTTGAGACAAAGTTTTCTCTTTTCATTTCATACAAAATGAAGCTGTTTTTTTTTCGGCAAGCCTTTATTGCATCATAATAATCTGCTAACGAGCATCGTGCACTGAAGTAGCAATAATCAATAATAATTCCAATAAGAAAGTTGTTTTCATTATAATTATTAGGAATGGACTTATTCCACTTTCAAAAGAAATATTTGTGCGATAGCATTGTACAGCAAAACTGTTTTTGTTTATTTTATATCAAAATAGAACTCTATTGAAATTGTGATTGTAACTATAAAGAGAAGGTGTCTATAGCTCATTAAAATTACCGTTAACTTAGTTTTTTTAAAAAGTGGACTTATACCACTTTCAAAAAAACCAGCTCAAATCTGTAATTTACTTTTGGTCGGTTTGGTGGAAACAAATTTTTGGTTTTGTTTCCAAAATTATAAATAGTTTCTGTTTCCATTCTCAAAAATAAAACTCAGTTGCAAGTTTGTTCGTTTAATAGTAAATAGATTTATAATATGCTTTTAAAGACATGAAAAAGTAATAGATGACCACTATTATATATATATATATATATATATATATATATATATATATTGTTTTATAATTTTATATATATATATATATATATATATATATATATATATATATATATATATATATATAAAATTATAAAACAATATAAAGTTGTTTGTTTAAGCGTGATAGAATTTTAAATTAAAATAAAACACATACTAATTAGCCACAGGACCATTTATTTGTTATTATTCGAAAAATTATTTTGTGGCATTAATATTTAAAAATAATTTCGGGTATATTATATGTGTAGCACATCTACCTTTGACATACGGTATTCTGTCAGTTCAATTTCGAATCACTATTCAAGTAATTTGTGTCTTATATCCGCAATAACGTGAGTTATGATAGCTTCTAATGACTTGATCGTTGCTAGTTTATCAGCATAAACCAGAGACTTCACATATCCCCCAAAAAAATAATCTAGAGGTATCAAATAATACGATCGTGGAACCCAATTCATAGGTCCATTTCTTGAGATAACGCTATCACCGAATTTTTGTTTCAATAATTCGATTTTTTGGTTGAAATATAGCTCATCTCACCATCCTGCTGAAATAACATCTCTTCCAGATCGATGTCATGTAAATTTGGAAACAAATAATCATTGATCATTGTTTTGTAACGTACACCATTGAAGGTAACACGCTCTTCGGTTCCATTTCGAAAGAAATAAGGTTTGATGATGACACCAAACGTGCAATCCGCACCATACGGTGCATTTTTCTGAATATAACGGGCTATCATGAATCACTTCAGGATTAGTCTCACTCCAAATGCGGCAATTTTGCTTATCAATGCATCCGTTAAGCCAAAAATGAGCCTCGTCACTGAACAAAATTTTGTGCTTTATAAGTTTGGCAAACAGAACACTGATTCCACAATTTTGAATCGTTGCTTGAGTAAAAAACGGTCTATTATGATTTTACAAAGTATACTGAATCTAAATGGCACTTATAGTACGTAAACTAACAATTAATTTGGCAGCTATCCTTATTAAAAGTTTTATCTATCCTAAAAAAACCCTCTTTATAAGTCAATAATTACAAAAGATAATTTAAATTTTATAACGCAAATATGGATGTCGAAATGAGTATTAGCTTCCAAGCAAATATACTGAATAATAAACGATTTGATTACTGGATACTTTTATAAAACTTTGTGGTATTGAAAGTGAATGATAATTTGTGTTATAGTCAATTTGTCATAATACCCAAATAAATTATCAGAAACGATAAAATCAATTAAGTGATGTAAATGAAAAAAAAAACATAATAAAAATTATATGATTCAATAATAATTTAGTCATAATAATAACAATTAAAAAAATAATTATAGGGATGGAAAAGAAGATCAATTAGATTATTCTACGTTACTACAGGAAGCAAGGAATTTTAAGGCTTTTTATATTTTATTATCACGAATGCACGACTTCATGAATTCTGCTTGAAAAAATAAAAGAAAAATGTCTACACTTAAATAATAAATTATATTAGACGAACGATTTAAAAATTGACATTTATTCGATTGTTCTTATCAAATCTCTCTCTCTCTCTCTACACACACACACACACACACACACACACACATATATATATATATATATATATATATATATATTGTGAACGAAGTTTACTAGCTGAAACTATATTAAAAATAAAATTCTTGTTTAATTTCTTTAAACAATATTATTTAACTAATAATGTCATTTTATTAGATTGTAATTTACAGAATACATAGTTTTATTGACTCAGATTTCAATTCGCCTAAGTCTAAATACAAGAACAAGCAGTTTCAAAACAATTGTAACTAGTTGCATATATCGTAAAATCTAAACTAAAATATAACTAATCAAACTAGATATTATATTTTTAATTTATTGGCGAAAACATTATCTTATTCAAAATTTCATTAGATTTTTTTTATTAAAGATAAATCCACATCAAACAATTGCGAAAAAGCATTAAAATTCATAAAAAGCTAATAACATCAATTAGAAATTAAATGTCTATATAGTAAACGAGGTGAATTAGAATTGGAAGCTTATTCTTCATACTTCAAGTTTACTGCAAATTTAAACAACATTTATTACATTCATTGGAATGGCTTTCATACAAAAATTAAAGTCGTTATAAAACAAAAAATTAGTAAGAAAGCAAATACTCCAAACAGAAAAGTAAAAAAAAAAAAATATAGAAAAAGGTAAAGACGTTAAAGAGGAACTCGCTCCATTCAACCTACCCCTTTTGGAGGTTTTCATAATGCGAAATCCGGATCTTCACCGACCTGCTTATAAAGTTAATTTCAGCAATTCCATAATCATCAGTCAAGTCCGCAAACACTCTAGACTGCTAAACTGCATTGTATATTGAAAAAAATATCAGGCGCGATCGGGATTGGGGGACAAAAATATGAGTCAAATGAGGAGGTCATTGCCACCGTGGACGAGTATTTTGCAGGTTTGGATTCAAACTACTTTTCCGAAGAAATAAAAAAATTGGAGTATCGCTGGACTAAGTATATAAAGCTCGAAGGAAATTGTGTTGAAAAATAAAAAAAGATTTTCGAAAAAAAGTTGTTTTTCTTACTTTTTTACCATACTTATCAAACGACATTCGAATATTCAGTATCCACAATGATTGTGTTTAGCTTTAGTATAGTTTTTAAGTTAGTTAAGGTCATTTAAAAAAACATTTTTTCCTGTCACATATGTATCATAAATTTCTCACCTTATTTTTTCTCTGTTCACCTTTTATGTAGTATAATATTTTTAAAATAAGAATCTACTTTACACTCTGTTAACATTATACACAACTGTGTACTAATTATTTCAATACTAATAAATTTATTTCGTTTCGTTTACAAACACAGAAAGTCACTGTTTGGTGTGCATTTTGGACAAACAGAATCACTGGATAATTTTTTTTTTTTGAAGATAATGCTGAAAATGCTGTTACTGTGAATGCTGAGTGATACCAATCAATGTTGAATGACTTCTTATGGTCAGAATTAAATGATTTAATGTGTCTGATGTCTATTTCCAGCAAGACGATTCTACATGTCACACAACTTGAGGAAACATTCAGTTTTTTTGCGATCGAAATGTCGTCAACGTGTAATTTCACGAAATGTAGATTACAATTAGTCTACGAAATCATGCAATTAACGCCGTTAGAATTTTTTGTAGATGATTTTTTCGAAAAGTCGAGTCTATCCTAACAAGCCACAAACAATTAATGACCTAAAAAACAACATTCGAATTACAATTTGTGAAATAAATCCAGCAACATATCGAAAAGTCATTGAAAATTTCGATATTTGAATTAATACCTCCAGACGCAGTCGTGGTGGATATTTTAACGATATTCTGTTCTATTTATACTTGTAATGAATCATAATTTCAAAAAAGAAAACAGTTTAAAAAAATACTAAATAGTTTGTGTTTTATTAAAATAAAACATGTAGGCGCGTTTTTTGGATGACCTATATTTAGGAATTGTTTATTGCCATTTGAAGCTTCGTAAAAAACAGACTGAAAAATTATTGATTTTCTTTGCATGGACATAGATGAAAAATATTTCGTTTAATACTAATAAATTATATAGGTTTATCCAAATGTGACGCCTAGATTTGTGATTTATTAAAAAGAAACTATACACATCTTTGCCTATACACCACCCTATATACATGTTTCTTTTTAATAAAACGCAAATCTAAGCGGTACATTTGAATGATCCCATATGCATGAATGACGATATAAAAAAATATAAGGTTTGAATTGACCTGAGAAGTTACATCATTTAATACGAGGTGTGATCAAAAAGTAAGGTGAATTTTGAAATTTAGCGAGCTACATCCGTTCGATCTTCGATTTTTTTATTTGGTTATGTTGGTACACTCGTCTCGAATATATGTTCCAAATTTCAGCTATGTAGCATGTTTAGTTTATTGGTGAGAGGCATAAAAGTTAGAAGTGTTTTGCAGGCTCCACGATTTTCCGCTGTCGAAAATCATGGATCAAAAAGTTTGCATTAAATTTTGTGTGAAAAATGGAATCAAGTGCTCCTAAACACTTGAAATGTTGAAAGTGGCATACGATGAGTCTACTTTAAGCCAAAAAAATGTTTACAAGTGGTATAAACTCTTCCAAGAAGGCCAAGAATACACCAACGACGAACCTCGTTCTGGACGCCCCAGCACGTCAACAACTGATGAGAACGTTGAAGAAGTGAAGAAAATAGTGTTGGGGAATCGTCGAATTACCATTAGAGAAATTGCTGATGATATTTGCATCTCGGTTGGTTCGTGCCAATCAATTTTAACGGGTGTTTCAGACATGAGACGTGTGTCAGCGAAGTTTGTTCCGAAATTGCTTAATTTCGACCAAAAGAACCGTCGCATGAGCATCGCCCAAGAGCTATTGAATGACGTCAACGACGACCCAGATTTACTCGACAGGGTCATAACAGGTGACGAAACATGGGTATACGGTTATGACGTCGAAACTAAGACTCAATCGTCCCAGTGGAGGCATTGCGGATCACCAAGACCAAAAAAAGCACGCCAAGTTCGATAAAATGTGAAGGTTTTGCTTACAGTTTTCTTTGATTGCAGGGGCGTGGTGTATCATGAGTTCTTGCCACAGGGTAGAACAGTAAATAAGGAATATTACCTGCAAGTTATGCGCAATTTGCGCGAAGCAATCCGCCAGAAACGTCCGAATTTGTGGAAGAACAAAAATTGGCTTTTGCACCATGATAACGCCCCTGCTCACACATCGTTGCTTGTGCGCGAATTTTTGGCTAAAACCAACACACTAATGATGCCGCAGGTACCGTATTCCCCAGACCTGGCCCCCTGTGACTTCTTCTTGTTCCCGAAACTGAAGAGGCCCATGAAAGGACGGCGTTTTGCAACGATTGAGGAAATAAAGATGGCATCGAAAGAGGAGCTGAACAAGATCACAAAAAATGATTTTTTGAAATGCTTTGAGGATTGGAAAAAGCGTTAGCACAAGTGCATTATATCCGAGGGGGATTACTTTGAAGGGGACAAAATAAAAATTGATGAATAAATAAATATTCTTTGAAAAAAATAAAAATTCGCCTTATTTTTTGATCACACCTCGTATGTAACTGATAATCTGAAATATGAAAAATATATGTATAGTATATTTATTTCCCCAAATGTTTATAATTGTTGGCAAGGTATTAAAAATTGCATTAACCCATTACCTTTCAAATTTTTTTTTATACTTTTGGTGTATTAAGGTTGAAAATGGAATTAGATAATGGAATTTAGGTTACTTTACTTGTATATTAAAAAAATAGTTATTTTTTAACATTTTTTATTGATACCCATTTGGGGCTCATAGAATTTCCAGTTACAAAAATTTTGAAAACCCAAAAAGTATTACAAACACAAGAAAAACTCATATGCTATGCCAAACAGGAAAGCATTCGACATGTAGTCCTATATTATATTTTCTACACCGCTTGCACACATTTGTGCCACATATGGCACATTTCCTTTGTTTTCCCTCACAGGTCCTTTCCAATACATGCCCAATTGGATCAAATATAACACTTTTAAGTACAAGGATTTTCATTGTTATGCTTAAACTGGGTCTTCCAGTGACTTAAGGACTGGATAATGATTCTTTTTTCATAAATGTTCTTGCAATATTGCGTCTGAAGTCTGATAACAAGATGTTTTTATTCGAAGCAGTATAAAGATAATGGGCGTTAACAACAGCAACATTAATGGCATTTGTAAAAAGAGGAAATACCATTTCTTACCTCTAAATTTAATGCGATACTTTTGGACATTGCAGTCCAGCTTATCAACCCCACCCATATATTTATTATATTGTCCTACCATGTTTGGTCTATCCACTCGACATTCTTTCTTTTCTTTCTTAGAATATCTTTTCACTCTTTCTAAAGGTTATAGTCCTAAATAATTTGACAGAACTTTGACGCAGTTATTGTCATTCCAAATCAATTCAAAAAATTTTTACATTCATCATAACAATAATCGTATGCTCCACGTTCTTCTTTTTTCTTTATGCTATCAGATTTCAAGGGACACTTATTCATTCTATTATACCGTGCTGTTCCAGTCGCCTTTATATTACGTTCTTTCAGTTTCAATAATAATTCAAAGCTGGTAAAGAAGTTATCGAAAAATATTTCATATTCTAATGTATATTGCAGAAAAGAAGTCATCTTCATTATTACATAGGCTCCTACACTACTCACAACTTGCTCTTCTTCGCATTTACCTTCATAAATATCCATATGAAAACAATACCCAGATTCAGAGCAGTACATTGTTCAATGTTTAAAACCAAATCTGATTGGCTTTCCTCTTATAAATTGTTTCAAAAAGAGATGTCTATAATATTTTATCATTTGTTCATCGACTGAAAGCTTTTGAGTAAATATTCAGAACTTTTTAAAATTTCAATTCAATTTGTCAATCACAGGTCGAATTTTAAATAGCTTATCTTTCTTTTCCATGGCAATTATGAAACTATTGTCGTTAAAATGCAAATTTCTTTTTATTTCTAAAAACCTGTGCTTTGGCATACAGTTTCTAACGCAGGTAAGATTCAGATCTTCATCTTCACACCAGTATAATACTACCCCGAAAACCTCAAAAGTAAAAAAAAAAACTATCAATTACTAAAATACTTAAATATTATCAATTTTATATCATAGCACATTCCATGAGCCCCAAATGGAGATCAATATATTTTATAGTATATTTTTTATAATAAGTATTATATATACTTATAAATTATTGTGCTATCAACTAAAAGGATGTTAGTAGTCTCACACACGAATCTGCCAAAAAAAAAAAACAAAAAAATACGAACAAAAAGTTCACTAAAAAACAATGTAAACATTAAAACATCATTTTACCGCATCGGTTATAAATTTATATATCAAATACTTTTACAAGTTAGGCAACATTAAAAATTTTTTTTTGAAAACTAGAAGCTATGTGTGTTTAACGAATACAAAATTTATTTTTATAATCCTATTGTAAGTGAAAAAAAAAATCAAATCCCCATTTGGCGATCGCGGAATCGAATGGGTTAAATACGAGGGCTGTATGATAAGTACCTGGTCTAGGCCAGAGATGGCGCTGCTAGTATTTAAAAATTGATATTTTTCGTAAATATAACATTTCACAACAATACTGTCAAACTGTCAAGTCGCTGCGTGGTTTAGTTTGCGAATGCCAGCCATTTAAATAGAACAACTTTTATGATTTTACAACAATGGAAAAAATTGAATACCGAGCAGTGATAAAATACTTGTTTTTGAAAAAGAAAACAAATGATGAGATTAAAACGGAGCTTCGCGAAGTTTATGGGGACTCTACACTTTCGTTATCAACCATAAAATATTGGACAGCTGAATTCAAACGTGGGCGTACAAGCATTTTTGATGAAGATCGTCCAGGTCGTCCAAATGAGGTTACCACTTCAGAAATGATTGAAAAAATCCACGATATCATGATAAACGATCGGAGAGTGAAAGTACGTGAGATTGCTGAGACTATGGGCATCTCAATTGAACGGGTACAGAATATTTTAACAACTCATTTGGATATGAAAAAACTTTCCGCCAGATGGGTGCCGCGATTGTTCACAATTGACAATAAACACACACGTGTGTCAACTTCAAAAGAATGTTTGGCGATGTTAAAACGCAATCGGAATGATTTTTAGCGTCGGTTCATAATTGTTGACGAAACGTGGATTCATCACAGCACATCAGAGACCAAAGAACAGCCCAAACAGTGGGTTTTCCTAAGGCGAATTTGCGCCAAAGCAGGTTAAGACGACTTTATCGGCAAACAAAGTCATGGCTACAATGTTTTGGGATGTACGAGGCATAATTCACGTCGATTGCCTTGAAAAGGGCAAAACGATTAATGGAGAGTATTATATCAACTTATTAGACCATTTCAACCATGCTGTAAAAGAAAAACGTCCGCATTTGGCGAAGAAAAAATCCTTTTCCATCAAGACAATGTACGCGTGCACACTTGCGTCGTCGCCATAGCAAAATTCCATGAGTTAGGATACGAATTGTTTCCGCATCCGCCATATTCGCCAGATTTAGCACCCAGCGATTATTTCTTTTTTTCAAATATGAAAAAATGGCTCGGCGGAAAAAAATTTGGCTCTAACGATGAGGTCATTGCTGAAACGAACACTTATTTTGAAGGGTTGAAGCAATCGTATTTTTTAGAGGGGATACAAAAGAAAGAAAAACTTTGGACTAAGTGTATCGAACTGAAAGGTGATTACGTTGAAAAATAAAATAAATTTTACACATAAAAATGTTTTTTCTTGTCAAGGCCAAGTACATATCATATAACCCTCGTATATATAATTAATTTCGACTTGTTTGTAAAATTACAATGTGTTATTACTAATAGACAGAGTAAGACAAAAAATATTCGAGTAACGATTAATGATTAATCTTTTAGTTGTTTTAAATTAATCATTTTTTTCAGTAATGTGTTAATAATTTTTACACAATTGAGATATAATTTTTATATCTCAATGTATGAACAAATTGACTTATATCACTTTCTAATATAATATTTTTGCGATAAAACTGTACAGCAAATTTCTTTTCATTAATTTATGGGTATATTGTACACCGTTTATTTTGTATTATAAATATAAAAAGAGGACATCTATGTCTACCTAAAACTGTCTAACTCATTTTTTCCGAAAATAGAGTTATTCCACTTTCTAAAATAACGGCTCAATTATTGCTTATTTATAAATTTTCCAAAAAAATTTTCAAAAAAAATTCATTTGAAAATTTCTATAGTTTTTTGAAAATGTTTTGGAAAATTTATAAATAAATAATAATTGTTTATTTATAAATGTTTATAAAATATAATTAAAAATATTTAAATAGTACTCGACGAGTTTTTTTGAAGCAAACATATTTTTAAAAATATGTTTGCTTGAAAAAAACTGTCGAGTTACCGGTTTCCCTATAGTAAAAAGGCCTAGAGCGCAAAGGGTTAATAAAATATAATAATTTCTAAATTATTTTCGGGGAAGTATTTAAATACGAAATAATTGTGTTTCAGTGCACTATAATGATTAAATAAAAAAAATATTTCAATGATCAAAGAAAAAAATATATGAAATATATAAATACATACAGTGATTGGGGGTATTCACACTAGTCGACATTCATACAGTATTCACGGCCCATTACCACTCGTCTCACACGCTCTTACACGAAAACTAATTTTTTAGGTGGGGGAATTTGCTGATAAGAGGGTGTGAGACGAGCGGTAATGAGCGTGAATACTGTATGAATGTTGACTAGTGTGAATACCCCCATTCAGAGTCAAAGTGAGTCACCATGGAGAATTACCTATTTATTGTATTAAAAATACAATACAGACAATATAATATTTTGAATTTTATGTAAACCAACAGATATGTAATAGACCATAAAATAGAAAATCTGAAAGCTTATTGCAAGATGCAGATTTAAAAAAAAAAAAAATCTGCCCAATAGAAAGCCAGATACGATTTTTTTAAATAATAAATTATCAAGAAATTCGCCGAGCGACCGAGCGCTTCTAATTCAAAGGTAAGAGTCAATTTGTTTCGGCCGCGCTAGAGTTTGTTGGCAGACGTCCCCCCACCACCTTGACCGGCCCGTTACTTTTCAAATAGTCAAGTTTCCCTTCAATTTTGATGATATATAAACGTTAGTTTTTGAAATTACATAAAAATATTAAAAATATAGGGTTTGCGGTACCCATCGCCGCTAAATTGTTTCTTCAATGTTGTAAACAAAAGGGCTACGATTTTTTTAAAAAAAAAATCGTATCTGGCTTTCTATTGGGCAGATTTTTTTTAAAAAAAAAATCTGCGTCTTGCAATAAGCTTTCAGATTTTCTATTTTATAAATTGCCACAATGTATAGGATCGTTGAAAATTTAAATGTTTATTAGCAAATAAGGAACTACTTTTTCTAATGACTTTTTATGCAATAAAATACAAAAATTTTTATACGCCGCTAATATAACATAAAAATATATATTTTGCTAAAGAGTTTGAGCCCTTTTGAAAGTGGAAACTTTCGGCCATTAAAAAGTTATAGCCTCGTACATTGGGCATCTCGGGATAAACAATTTACAGTAAGTTAGCAACTAATGAATGAATTCGAATTTTCAACACGGTATTTTGTTTAAATTCGTATAAGCTTCACCACGCATGCCGAAAAAGTTTCAAAAAGTGAAAAATGCAATAAATAATTGATTTGTAAATAATGGCCATTTTTTATGGGTTTTCGCTTTTTTTGCAATGATCAATCAACGTAATTTATCAAGTAATGGCTCAAATTAAAGGTTTTTTCATTATTTACAACTTTTATCTAAAACTTTTTTCTCTAAAATGCATTTTCTATGCTTGCAGAACGAAAAACATAATTTCGCCAACTTTGCACCTTCCTAGTACCTTTATTCTGCGGTTTTTTCAGTTGCAACTCACATATTGTTACTTGTAACATCGCCCCCAACAAAAAAAAAACGGCCTCATCCATTCCGGATTAATTTCCTTGTTTTTGCCCTATATTGATTGGTCTATAAGTATTTAATCTTTAGTTGTTTCATAAAAGAATATGAGAATGAATTATATATATATATATATATATATATATATATATATATATACACACACGCACGCACGCACGCACACACACACACACACATACACACAATTATGTGCATAAATATTCGTCATATGGGTAACATAAGCAATTTATTAATATAATTAAAGTAGTTGAATTAAAAAAAAATATTTATTTAATAATAAATATAATATTCATTAGAAAAAAATACAAAAAACAATAATTAATTCTATTATATAGCAGAAATTGTTAAAATAAAGAAAGTAGGTTACATTCTTACTGAGCTAAAGTATTCGTCACTTTTAATATTATACAGAAAAAATATCAACAATTTATTAAAAAAAGAGTTTAATATCTCGTTTGTTTCCTTTTCTTTTTACTACTTCATTTAAACGATTTGGCATTGAATAAATCAATTATTTTGTTGCTTTCGATGTTATATTAGCCCACTCCTTTTTAAGTAAGGATTTATGTTGTTTCTTAAAGGTAATATGGTGCTGTCGAATTTTTTCTCTAATAAATCTCAAAAATATTCTATGGAATTTATATTGGAAAATTGTAGTGGTGTTTTCAATGTATGGGGGGGGGAGTATTGTAGAGAACCCAAAGCTTCACTATATGAGCAGTATGCTTTGGGTTGTTTTCGTGTTGAAAGTAATATTTATTATTCAAACACAACTCTCTAGCATTTTCTTTTAAAATATTCAAATATTGGAACTTATTCATGGTTTCGTCGATAAAAACTAGGTTGCCAACTCCATAAGCAGCCATACAACCCCACCACTACCATGTTTAACAATTTTGTGTATATGATTCTCTTACAGTTCTGTATTTTCCTTCCTTCATGCCAAAATTTGGGCATCAGAACGATAAATACAGAATTTATTTTCAACCTTAGTCCAAAAATCTTCATTACATTTATTTTTATAATAATTTATAAATTGAAACCTTTTGGTTTGGTTCACTTTACTTATAGTTGATTTTATTCTGCAAACACAGGCGTTGTAACCAGTCTTTTTAAGAATTCTCCGTGCTATGCAAGGATGTAGTTTTTTTCCAATATATTTTTCTAACCGTGCTGCAACACAGAAAGAGCTTGTTTTAGGCTCTTTCTTAATAATAATACTTATATTACGTTGTTCACGTACTGTATGTTTGGATAACCGACCAGTTCTTTAGCAATTTTCTAAGTTTCCTGTAACATTAAAACGTTTTATTATATCACAGACAGTAGTACGACTCTTGGACACTATTTCCAAAATCTCCTTATATGATTTATTTTTTTAGAGTAAATTTATAGATATTTCTCTCTTGGATATATAAGATTCTTTTTGTTTGCGTCCTATTTTTGAAATATCTTCGTAAAACTCACTAAATGATGAAAACTCTCAACGTAAACTGTGAATGGGGAATCCTAGGAAAATACAAAATTTGGTTATACTGCAGTGTTGCCACATTTATTTAACAAAAACTTTGATAATGTATCTCATTATCAATAAGTGACGAATACTTTTGTTAAGCCTAAATGTAACCTACTGTATTTATTCGAGCAATTTCTACTATAAAGTAGAATTAATTATTGTTTTTTGTATTTTTTTTCTAATGACTATTATATTTATTATCAATTAAATAAAAAAAATATTTTAATTTAACGATTTTATTGAATTATATCAATAAATTGTTTATGATACCCATATGGCGAATACTTTTGCAATCAGTGTATGTAGATACTTGCATATATATGAAACCCGTTTCAACCTTAGTAACAGTTTTTATATGTATTTTTTAAAAATGCATATTCAATAAAATTATGTTAACTAGTTATTTCACACATTAAGACTACACAGAAAACTGCTAAGACGAAGTATAACATTGTTTTAATGATTCATACACACACATATATGTATGTATTTATACATATATTAACAATTAAATTTAATTTGACTCAATACACTACAGAATATGTAATAATCTATGGTAAATGAAATTTAAACAATCCATTATTTGAAAATGCAAATATACCGTATGAAAGGCGTAGTTGAGCGCAGATGCACAATTTTAACGAACATTCTATTGGCTTATTTTCGGCCAATGAAGGCAAGTTCGCGCGCTTGAGTCAATGCTACTCTCTTCTTATCCGACAGCACATGTAACAGTTCAGTGAAACGCCAGACCTGCAACGAGAAACATCAATTAAAATAGTGTTCAATATAGAAATATTATTAGTTGTCCGTGTTATCTAGTGGCTCTTATAGAATATACGTTCACCGATACGTTTTTGCTGTGTTTTGCTTGGTGTAACATCTATATTTGTGTGATTTCGATTAATATCAACTACGTAGGAGGATCATTTACCGTGTCCATCAACTACAACACGCTCGTTGCGTCTATCAAATCATTAAATAATAACTTTCATATAAAGAATATGGAAAAAGCTATAACAGTATTCAAGACTGAAAAGGATGATTGTTCTCCATCAAGTAGTGACTTCGTGCAGCTCAATACTCCGTGTCCTACATCTATGCAAGCGGAAGAGAAACCGTTAGAAGTCGTTCTCAGGGGTCTCCCTGAGAACATGCAAGAAGATATTTATACAGAATTAAAACAAGACGGTCTACCGGTTCTCTCGGTCTACCCCATGAAGGGGCCAGAAATTCAGTCGCCTGCCTACAAGGTCGATTTCTCGAACGTGATCACGCTGAATGATATCAACAAACAAAAATTCCATTGTCGGGCCTTCTGGCAACAGTATAAACCATGCACTGGCTGTACCCAGTGCAACTGCTGTCAGCTTATGGGCAACTCAGCCAGTAGTTGCGATGCCGTTTCGCGCTGCAACAAGTATGCTAGACTGGACCCTACCGTAGGATGTTCCAAGACGAATAGTTCCAAATGCGTCAACTGCGGGGAGGAATATCTCGATAACTCCTGCCATTGTCAGGCGGTAGTCGCTAAACGGGTCAAGTTGGGGAAACGTAAACGAGAATCGAAGTCACGATGCGTTCCACTGCAATCGCCGCAACGTGAATTGACGGCCTCGACTGCCGTATCACAACACGTGTCGACAGTAGTTCCTGCCGCCAATGCCTCTTCATTTGAAATGCTGCGAGAAATCATCGGCATCACCCAGGAGATCAATATCGAGGCCCTCCTCACCTTCGCCCGCAATCTTAAAGCAGCGTTGGGTGGCTCTTATAATCAACTCTAAAAAATGTTTGTGTTCCATTTCTTCGTCATGTTTAATCTATCGTCATGTCCAGTAAGTTGAAATCTTAACTTCAACGTCCGTGATGGACTGAAATGAAACTTATCTGACCTATTACACAATGTGAACTTGCATAAAGTAGAGTATATCCAAAGAAGTCGTTCGGTTGTAATCTCAAATCCCTTCCATCTTTCACTAGACTTCTCTCACATATCATTATCCCAAACACCTTCCGCGGAAGTCGTAATTCTTTTCATCAGTGATAATTTTCTTATATTGCAGAGATCTCGCGTTGAAACATCAGCCCAGCTTTTTAGTACCTTTAGTAGAGGTTGCAGCTTCACCCATGACGATGCTTCATGAAATTTACAGCACCTGTGCACTCTACATCCTTAATCAAACCTACTTTAACCTAGAGCCGTTGTTTTGTGAATTCGACTACCACTGTTGCAACATCGCTGTGGACGAGTTTAGTGTCAAGCATTCTCTACTGAGTTAAATACATTTTTGCATTTTTTTTCTTGCGTCATTACTCAGAAATAAAATGGGTATATATGCAAATATTTATATTGATATTTAATATATGTGTAACATTATACCTAAAAAGAATAATTATAAATCTTGTTAACAATCTTACAAATATATAACTATATAATAAATCTAGCTTACATTTTGTATTTCTTGTAATCATTTTATATCATTAGATTGGTTGTTGAATAAATAACTATTTTAAATCTAATTTAAAATGATATTATATTTTTTAAATCGAATACCTAAGATTTTTATGTTGAAAACTAGTCCGTTTTGTAATATTTATAAATGACAATTTTAATCATATAGCCAATTTATGTTCTTTCAATAAATTATTAAAAAAAAAATCCGTTTTTTTGGGATTTTTAGTACATTTATTTCTGCTTTATGTTATTTAAACAGCACAAAATTGGATATAAATATACTTCAAAATATATTTTTAAAGTAGAACATTAGAAATTTAGGAAACAAGTTTTTAATTTTACACTTAATATTTGTGTGAAAATATTTTCAACTACTCATAATAGTTTCTAGAAAGTATTAAATATGTCAAAAATAATATTTAATTGTATGTCATTTATAGTTTAAAATGGTTTTTATTTTTTTTAATTTAATCTGGGTTAATTTTAATGGATATTTTCTAAAGCTTTATTTTTATTATTTTCTTATTAAATATAAGAATACTACTTAAATATTTTTTCATTATTTCCCATATCATTAATTTATAGAATTCAAATATAGCAATATCGCATAAGAATACAAACATACATACATACATATATATATATACATGTATATATATATATATATATACATGTATATATATATATATATATATATATATATATATATATATATATATATATATATATATATATATATATATATATATATATATATATATATATATATATATATATATATATACATGTATATATATATGTATATATATATATATATATATATATATATGTATATGTATATATATATATATGTATATATATATATATGTATATATATATATATATATATATATATATATATATATATATATATATATATATATATATATATATATATATATATATATATATATATATATATATATATATATATATATATATATATATATATATATATATATATATATATAGCTGGATAGATAGATATAGATTGAATTAGTCAAAGTGGAAAATTTTGAGAGGCCTTCATGCAGTAATAGATAGAAAAAGGCTGCTACTGCCACTATTAATACGTATGTGTGTACGTATATATGAATGTGTATTTATATAAAATTATAAGTAATATATATTTAAAGATTACAATTGATTCGATGACCATGTTATCATTGTTAGAGTGTTGCAATTTATAATGTTGACTAATTTTTAATAACCTTCACTAATTGAGCCATCGTTAGTTTCATCTATCACAAATTCAAACATAACTGCCTCTTCTTCTTTCTTTTATCTTTATTATTCTCTCTTTATTTAATGTGTTCATAAATATATTTCAATGTAGTTGCTTTTTCTTTTTCTTTTTTAGTTGGTTCCACAGGCCAATCTATCTTACACCTCCTCTTCGTGAAGTAGTAGATTTTTGTGTGGCTTGGTTGCGTAGAACTTTTTGCTTAATTCAGTGACGTACTCTGTTAAGGTCAGGATATCCGTTTCATTGTATAGTTCTTTGTTGAACAGTGATACTCCTTGTTGAGAGCCAATCTTAGCATCTTGTTTTATGTGATCTGGAGATATTCTAGGTTGTATTCACTTGTGTATATCTCCAGATCAATGCTACATAGGTTAGCATCGGCCTAATGATGTTCTTGTATAGTAGAATCTTGTTTTGCGTATAGAGCTCGTTGTCTTTTACCATTAGCCTGTAGATCGATCTAGTTGCATTTCTCATCTTTATAAGTTAATATGTGTAATATGTCTGTTAATATGTGTCATATGTCAGTTCCTGGTCCATGATGATTCCTAGGTACTTGATTTTATCTTTTCAGATAATCTGGTTGAATTTTCTTCTTACTGAATAATACTCCTTTAGATTTTATGATATTGATATACAGTTTCTACATGTTGAAGTAACAGGCTAGCTGGTATAGTACCTGTTGCAAGTTACTTGCAATTTTGTCTACTGATTACTTCGATGACAACATGAAAAAATCATCGTCGTAAAATGTTCTCTGCGCGCTTTGTTCTGTCTATTGTTGGGATATCAACGATGTAATATTGTTGTTGAACAGAGCTGGTCGAGCTTTGTGGTACTCCTATCTTCACTTACTTGCAGCTGGACTTCTCTTCTAGATTCTACAATCATTCTATATCCATATAGAATGATTTTCCTCTGATGTAGACATCTATTATAGCCATTAGGTATTATGGTATATCGCAACGTATAATCTTGTATATCAGGCCATCGTGCCACACGGTGTAGAACATCTTAAGATTTAGCAGAATTATCTCTATGCATCCTTTATTGTAACACTTTCTTAATTTATGAATTATCATTCATAGGGCAGTTTTTGTAAAACTATAGATGAATTAATAATTCGTGTTATTTCAAAATATGAGTTCCACCGTGGAACCAATGCAGCGTAGATAGCTTGAAATATCAATGAAGTATTTGGCGAAGATGTGGCTAATGAACACAATATGTCGATGGTTTGAAAAGTTCTATTGTGGTGATTTTATTTTGAAAATATGCTACAAAAGTGACTTGAGACGAAGGAGAATAATAATGTGCTGAGATCTGTAGTGGAAGTGGATAATTTCAAACTCTTGAATTAGTAGCAAGGTTTGATGTTATTATTCCAACAATATTGGACCATTTGAAACAAATCGGCAAGGTATAGAAGTAACCAGATAGATGGGTTCTGCACGAATTAAATGAACGTCAGAAGATAAATCGTCTCGAAGTTTGCCTTTTTTTGTTGTCATGATTTAAATGTGAGTCATTATCATATCGTATTGTTATGTGTAATGAAAAATGGATTCTTTTTAACAATTGTAAGCGTTTGATGCAATATTTGGTTAAATATGAAGCGCTGAAACAAAGTTCAAAATCAAATATTGAACAAAAAAAGTTAATAGTAACTGTTTGGTGGTCCAGTGCTGGTATTATTCACTACAGTTTCATGAAATCTGGTCAATCGATTACAGTGGATGTGTACTTCAACCGATTGGACAAAATAATGGTAATTAAGCAGTCGAGGTTGGTCAATAAAGACAGGTATATCTTCTTGCAAGACAATGTTGTACAAATATAATGTTGCTCAAACTACAGAAACTAGATTTGAAAATTCTGTCACACACCATATATTCACCAGAACTTAGATCAGCTGACTATTACTTCTCCCAGGCATTGGGATTATTTTTTGCAAGAAAAAATATTCGTTTTTTAATAATTTGTGGAAAATGCCTTTCGCAATTTATCGTTATTCTCCCTCCAATTTTTTTCGCTGCTGACATACACAAGTTACCGTTTAAGACAGCAAAACTATATGGATAGTTCTGGGACATTTCTTGTTTGAGATATAACAAACCAAACTTTTAATTTAAAATCGTATATTTCATATTTAATGACCTAACAAATCATAAAGTGCTAAATGTTGAAAGTTCAAGGTTTTTTACTAATATTTTAATTAATTTTCTATAAGGTGATGTTGAAGTTTAGTTAATAATTATAAATAAATAGTAGTTAAAACATTATAAATAAATAGTAGTTGAAACATTATTTATAAATAAATTAATAAAATAAAATTAATAAATTGCGACCTTCTGTTACAATAACATTACTCTTTAAAAATTTTCGATTTTGAGAAAATAGTAACTCAAGTTTCTGAAATCAGAAACATATCAAATACTTCGAGTCAAGGATGATGTTTTTGTCAATAATTAAGAGTACCGTCTTGTGGTAGAATATTTTATTTCTATAAATAGTTTGCTCGGTTGACATTAGTCATTAATAGTTTGTGTTTGTTCGTATTAAAAAAAAATGTTTTCTGTATTTATTCTACAATCTGGTGTTAAAAAGTAACAATTTTAGTAGATTATACAATAAATATACAATAATAATAGTCGGTGTTATGATAAACGTTTTTATTTTTAAAAATAGAGATCTTGTTGAATAATAAATTATATTTTTAAATACCTGATCTTTTTTAAATTACACCTAAAAATAATAAATTATTCTTAGAGATAATAACGGATATTTGTAAAAGTTAAAAATAATTGTGTATTTGATTTAATAAATAGAGCTTGATTACAAATATCAAATCATTTTGCTTAATATTAAAGATGAAATACTTACTTATAAAAACATACTTTCTTAAGTTCATAACAAAAATAGCAATTATACATTTTTAAAGATCATTCATAATTTTATGAAGATAAAACCCACATCATTCCACTAATTAAGACCAAAAATCAAAATTATGCATACACACTGACAACAAAAAAACAAAGAGAATAGTAGAACACTTCCAAGAAGTTCATAAAGGGGAACGAAACTTTAAAGATTTGTTCCTGATGTAAGAAGTGTATGATAGCTAACAGGAGGAAAAACTCACCCCGGAAAGATACATCAGTCACAGAATTTAACACAATTTCATAGGAGTCATTAATTATATTTTACAAATATTATTACATTATTTTAAAGTATCATTAGACACTAATTTTACAAATATTGAAATTATTTTTTTAAATACAGATTTGAGTTTTTAAAAATTCAATTCGTTTTTTAAAAGATTCTTCAATTATATGTTTTTTTTAAATTAAAGTACAAATAATTTCTTGATTGTTCATATAGAGAAGATGGATGGGGAAAAAATAATATACTATTGATCAATATAGCGATCTGAACGAAATTTAACGCAAACAACTAAACTTACAGGACTCACGTTTGGATTATAAAAAAAAGAAAAAATATATATCCTCAAAGATAGTTGTGAAAATTTTTAGAACGTTTCATAGTCATGAATGAACTGAACAAAAATAAAATAAAAAAAAATATATATCTAGTACCAACACGGAAGAAAAAACTATAAGAAATTCAAAATATCTGGAGCTGGGTACATGTTTAATGAAATATGTTTTAGATATGCAGCCATTAGTTTTTTATTACATATGAGAATAATAAATCATTTTTCAAAACGATCATCGTATTTTCGTTTCCATAATTTTTTCCTCATTTTAAAAGCGAACCATATAGTAAGTTGCCTTTTTCGCTTTTTTTTCTTTTCAAGATATTGAATTAAGAAAAATCCATAATCCATAATAAACAAGTCATCGATTGTAAAAGACATGAAATATTATTTTTTTAAAAAAATACAAATCTGTAATTTACTTTTGGTCGGTTTGGTGGAAACAGAGTTTTGGTTTTGTTTCCAAAATTATAAATAGTTTCTGTTTCCATTCTCAAAAATAAAACTTATTTGCAAGTTTGTTATTTTACTAGTAAATAGATTTATAACATGCTTTGAAGGACATGAAAAAGTAATAGATGACCACTATTAGAAATATATAAGTAAAATTATAAAACAATATAAAGTTGTTTAAGCGTGATAGAATTTTAAATTAAAATAAAACACACACTAATTGATCGGATGACCATTTATTTGGTATTATTCGAAAGATCATTTCATAGTATTAATAATTAAAAATAATTTCGGGTATATTGTGTATCACACATACCTTTGACATACCGTATTCTGTCAGTTCAATTTTGGATCACAATTCAAGAGTAATTTGGGCCCTTATATCCTCAATAACGTGAGTTATGGTAACTTCTAATGCATCGATCGTTCTGGTTTATCAGCATAAAACAGAGACTTTACATTTCCCCAAAGAAAATAATCCATAGGTGTCAAAATCAAATGATAGTTGATGCTAATTCACAGGTACATTTCTGGAGATCAAATTATCGCCGAATTTTTGTTTCAATAACTCGATTGTTTCGGTCGAAGTATGGCACATGGCACCATCCTGCTGAAACCACATCTCTTCCAGATCGATATCATGTAAATTTGAAAACAAATAATCATTGATCATCGTTGTGTAACGTACACCATTGACAGTAACACGCTTTTCGGTTTCATTTCGAAAGAAATAAGGTTTGATGATGACACTAACGTGCAATTCGCACCATACGGTGCATTTTTCTGGATGTAAAGGGCTCTCGTGAATCATTTCAGGATTGGTCTCACTCCAAATGCGGAAATTTTGTTTATTAACTCACGTTAGTTTATTGTTACTTTATTGTATTGTTTATTAACTCACCTTAGTTATTTTGCTTATTGTGCACCTTAGCAGCTGCCTTCATCTTCCACGTGCTAGACCCCGCGGGAGCTTTTATAGTCGGTGACGAGTCAAGCTTTGTATGCAGAGCGCTGTGCTGCGCACGATGAACGAAATTCTTGTAGGTTGAGCATCTGCGGTAATTAGCGAGATGCTCGCCCTTACACATCGCCTTGCAGTCTTTGAATCGGACGCATGACTTAGCGTTGTATCCGTCTCCGTAGGCTACACAGCGCTGCGCTGGCCTGCAGGACATCGACATGTGTTCCAAACGCTGGCATCTGAAGCACTGTTTCAGCCTCCGACGACCACCTTAATATTTACGCTCTAGAGGCGAGTTAATAAAAGAGGTGAGTTAATAATATGAGGTAGGATGCTTCGTAAACGTACATCGGCGGTGGACACTTACCGCGACGGTTAACAACCGTAACGAACTTATCATCGTCGTTAACCACAACTGCCTCGGAGGCCACGTCGCAATCCCTTTTCGGAGGTGCAACATGTTCTCGAGACTTCGGTCGTTAGAGCAACTTTCCCCGTCACGCTTCAACCTGACGCCGGATGGCTTGGTGACAGGGCTTGATGTCACATTGACAATCGCTTATATAATAAATGAAGCTATCACATTAACCTCTCTATTAGGATGACGAACAATCCAAAATTCCGAAAAACGTCAGAGCTGTTGTTGTAGCCAGAACTGATACTTTCACTGTACTGCCGACTTTTCGAAACTGCAGTGCACTTGATGAATATTATAAGCTTCTGTTTTTACTACATGTTCACTGACATAAACACTGTGTTATTTATACTAAATAATCGGCCAAATCAGTCTTCAATTGAAATATTAGTAAAAAAATCGAAAAAACTGATTATGTTACTGATAAACCAAAAAGTGGAAGACCAAAAACTATACTTACAAATGAAAACATTGATGCTGTAAGTGAAAGAATTGAAAATGAATCGACAACATCAATTTCATGTCGTTTCCAAAAATTGGGCATATCTTATGGTTCTTTATGGAGGATTTTAGATAAAAATTTGTATTTACATACGTAAAACAAACAATTAATCCACGAATTTAAAGAAAAAAATCATTTATAACGTCGTAATTTCGCTAGTTGGATTACTAAACAACGAACAACAGATCTATTGTTTTCAAGAAAAAAATTGTTTACTGAAGAAGCTCATTTCACAATGGATGGATTCGTTAATAAGTAAATTGTCGTATCTGGGGCGATGAAAATCCTCGTATTATTCATGAAAAATCTTTACAAACACAACGTCACACAAGTCCTCTGATCTTTCGGAAAGACCAGAGAACATTATTGACTGAATGGAACTGGATCCGTGGACAACAATATCAACAGGAAAAAAAGCTGTAGTAGCATTCCAGATAGCTACTTGAAGAACAAAAAAAAGCTGCCACTACAGCATCAGTCATCGGAACAAATGGATGCACTAGTAGAAGGAAGCGGGGAAACAAGATACCGCCAATCGTGCTCCACAATAATCATGAATATCACAAAATCTTGCTGAAAACCATTGGAATTTCTTCCAAAAATAAATTTGATGTTAAATACTTTGATGACGTTACCAAGGTTTTTACTTCGAATAAAGATGATTGCCAAGATCTGAGACAGACCCTAAAAGATAACAAAACATATCGCACCATACATACATATTCGCTCTCTGAATCAAAACCCTTAGAGATGGTTCTCTAAGAATCCTTAGAGGGTTCCCTGATGGAATGTCTGAGGACGTTAAAAAGGAACTCACTGTACTCAACCTACGCATTCTAGAGATTTTCGCCATGCGTGGCTCAAATCTTCACCGGCCGGCCTATCAGTCAGGTGAGGAAACACTCTAGACTGCTAAATTGTATCGTTTACTGGAAGAAGTATCAGACGCGATCGGGCTTTACTCAATGCCACAATTGCCAAAAGCTAGATCATGCAGTTAGTAATTATGGAGCACCTCCTCTATGCGTTAAATGTGCAGGCGAACATTCCACCGCATCGTGTGCTAGAACTGATAGAGCTACCCCTGCCACTTGTTGCAACTGTGGCGGTGCGCATCCGGCAAATTTTAGGCAGTGCTCTGCGATTGCTAAGTATAAAGAAAATGCGGTCGCCCGTCAGCTGCCTACAAAATTCATCCATAAAACAGTATCCCTTGACAGATTATCTATGTAGTCTTTTGTCTAAAATCTAAAATCTAAGTATTTACAAATCCCAGCCTTTCCCTCTGAGGACGATGACCTTGTCACCGATCCCCAGGATAAAATAAACCTAATTAGAAAATCCTTCACCCAAGTTCACCGCATTGGGGAATCCCTCCCCCAACTAAACACATACCGTGGTGTCATAGCCTTTGGTAACTCACTGAGATCCTCGCCGCCATCAAACCTTGACATCCTTGAAATTTCTTCCATAGAAATCCACCGGTATATCTGGAAACTCACAACCGATATGCACTTGGTCTTGATGGCATCACGAACATTCATCTAAAGTATCTTTCTAGTATAGCTGTTACAGCTCTCTCAAGCATCCTATCATCTGCTCTCAGACTGAATTATTTCCCGGCAGTCTGAAAAAGTTTAAAATTACTCCCATTCCTAATTCGGAAAAACCTCTCTCAAAGTTAGATAGTTACCGACTCGTTAGCCTTCTCTTTACCAGCAGTAAGGTCTATGAACGCGCTATCCATAAGCGCCTAATAGACCACCTCTAATCTGACAATGTAATCGCAGTAGTGCAGTTTGGTTTCTAAGCTACTCACTGCACCACTCATCAATTGTACCTTCCCACTGACATCATCTGCCATAGTCTCGCCCGCTCCAGGTCTGCTGTCGTTGCTTGCCTGGACATAGAAAAAGTTTTCGATTCCGTCAGGCAAGACGTCCTTTTGCTAAAACTCCATAACACCAATTCTCAACTCTACCTCATTAAGCTAATTTAAGATTACCTTTCCCATTGCTTTTTCGTCGTCGAAAGCATTGTGAAATCCTCCCTTCCTCATCATATTTCTCCCGGAGTTCTACAAGGCTCTGTCCATTGGTCCGATCCTCTACAACATCTTCACCTCGAACCTTCCTGAACTCCCTGATAAAGTCGACTTAGCTCGTTATGCCGATGATGCTTGCATTATCACTTCTACCACTAATAACATACCTATTCCCAAGATATTCCTTGCATTCCTGTCTGATCTTGGACGACACTATGCCAAGAACAGGATAAAAATCAATCAAACTAAATCCACTTTTATCACCTTTTCTCGCTCAAGTCGCACCCAACACTCCGTCATTACCTTTGATGGAACCCGTATCCCAGGCTCCACACAAATAAAATATCTTGACCTGGTGCTTGATAAAAAAAATAATTTTTGTACCCACATGCAAAAATCGTCTTCATAAAGCACAAGCTACCTTCTTTCTACTTAGACCCATCTTTCAATCAAAAATTCCTGCAAATATAAAAATCCATATCTATAAATCCTGCATCAAATCCACCTCCACATACGGTATCCCGATCTAGTGCACCGTTCCCAAAACCAATATCTCCAAACTTCAAACCTTTTAAAATAAGGTATTTCGGTTTGTTCTGCAGGCCGAACGTCACACTACCATCTTAGTTCTCCACACTTGTACAAACCTGGAAATAATAAATGATTTCATTGCAACAACAACTAGATACCTTACCTGCGCTAGCCGCCACGAAAACCCCCTCATGATGGCGAAGTCCATTATCTTCCCATCCAAGTCCCGCTACTTCAAACCCCCGTGAACCTCGCTTGGATTCACCTGATTCACCTGAACCCATGATCATCAATAAACACCAAAATAATATAGACAATAAAATTTATAAAACATTAATCGCAGTGTTTGCGACTTTTCATAGTGTTAGTATGAGTTTAGTTTTAAATTAGCATAAGTTAGTTAATTTTAAAATGTTACTGTTCAACGCAGGTTTTTGAAAATTTCCTCTGCACTTTTTTCATGAATACTCTTCCACCAAAATCAAGCTATTCCCTTCGTTTGTATATCATAATATTCGCTGAATAATAAACTAACTTTACTTATTATCATCGTACATGCTCTGCTCTATATCAACTGTATTATTATTATCAATATTTTTTTCTGTCTATCTGTCATAACTGATAGACTACTTTTTATATTTTCTCAGATTCATTTATATAACTTACAGTTGAAGTGATTCACCGTGTTTTTTACATGGTGAATCACAGTGACTGTGAGTCACTAAACCTCTTATATAATATCAACAGCAATACTGAAAATTCATAAAAGTATTATTACATATATCATACATGATATTAATATAATTCTTATTATCTTCAAAACAATTATACTAATAACATAAATATTAAATCAAATGAAAAAATAATCAAATTTGTTAAAATGTATTATTTAAAGTGTAATCAGATGTAATGAAAATAATGTATATATATAGATACTTACATGTATATGAAACCAATTTCAACCTTAGTAACAGTAATTAGATGATTTTTTGAAAAATGCATATTCAATAAAATTATATGATCTAATTATTTAACACCTTAATGCTACACAGACAACTGCTAAGATGATGTATAACACTGTTTTTTTCAGTTCACATACACACACACATATGTATTTATTAATACATATATTAACAATTAAACTTAATTTTATCAAACACTACAAAATATATAATAATCTATAGTAAATAAAATCTAAACAATCCATTATTTGAAAATGCAAATATACCGTATGAAAGGCGTAATTGAGCGCAGACGCATAATTTTAACAAAGATTCTATTGGCTTATTTTCGGCCAATGAAAGCAAGTTCACGCACTTGTGTCAAGGCTACTCTCTTCAGTGCACAATTGCATATGCAGTAGTGCAGTGGCAGTGAGAATTATCAATTAAAATAGTAATCAATATAGAAATAGTACTAGTTGTCCATGTTCTCTAGTGGCTCTTATAGAATATACGCTCACTGATATGTTTGTGTTGTGATTTGCTTGATGTAACATCTATCATTGTGTGATTTCGATTAGGAGGATCATTTACCGTGTCCGGCAATTACAGCACGCTCGTTGCGTCTATCAAATCATTAAATAATAACTTTCGCATAAAGAATATGGAAAAAACTATAACAGTATTCAAGACTGAAAGGAATGATTGTTCTCCATCAAGTAGTGACTTCGTGCAGATCAATAGTCCGTGTCACACATCTATGCAAGCAGAAGAGAAACCGTTAGAAGTCGTTCTCAGGGGTCTCCCTGAGAACTTGCAAAAAGATATATATACAGAATTAAAACAAGACGGTCTACCGATTCTCTCGATTTACCTCATGAAGGGACCAAAAGTTAAGCCACCCGCTTACAAGATCGATTTCTCGAACGTAATCACGCTGGAAGAAATTAACAGAAAAAAACTCTATCTGCTCCACTGTCGGGTCTTCTGGCAACGGTATAAACCATGCACTGGATTCACCCAGTGCAACTGCTGCCAGTTTATGGGCCACTCAGCCAGTAGTTGCGACGCCGCTCCGCGCTGCGTCAAATACGCTGGACCGGACTCTACCGTAGGGTGTTCCAAGACGAATAGTACCGCATGCGTCAACTGCAAGGAGGAATATCTCGATAATTGTTGCCAGTGCCAGGCGGTAGTCACTAAACGGGTCAAGTTGGGGAAACGTAAACGAGAATCGAAGTCGAGATGCGTTCCACTACAATCGCCGCATCGTCAACTGACGGCCTCGACTGCCGTATCACAACAAGTCGTATCGACAGTAACTCCTGCCGCCAATGTCTCTTCAATTAAAATGTTACGAGAAATCATCGGCATCACCCAGGAGATTAATATCGGGGGCCTCCTCATCTTTGCCCGCAGTCTTAAAGCAGCGTTGGGTGACTCTCATAATCAATTCTAAAAAATGTTTGTGTTCCATTCCTGTTTGATCTATCGTCATTTCTAATAAGTTGAACATCCTTAACTTCAACGCTCGTGATGAGCTAAAATGAAACTTATCTGACCTACTACACAATGTAAACTTGCATAAAGTAGATTATGTCCGAAGAAAGTCGTTCGGTTGTAATCTCAAATCCCTTCCTTCTTTCACTAAACTTCTCTCACATATCATTATCCCAAACACCTTCCGCGGAAGTCGTAATTCTTTTCATCAGTGATAATTTTCTTATATTGCAGAGATCTCGCGTTGATGCATCAGCCCAGCTTTAGTACCTTTAGTAGAGATTGCAGCTTCACCCATGACGATGCTTCATGAAATTGACAGCACCTGTGTACTCTACATCCTTAATCAAATCTACTTTGACCTAGAACCGTTGTTTTGTGAATTCGGCTACCACTGTTGCAACATCGCTGTGGACGAGTTTAGTGTCAAGCATTCTCTACTGAGTTAAATACATTTTTGCATTTTTTTTTTTTTTTTGCATCATAGACAATAAAATGAGTATATATGCAAATATTTATATTGATATTGAATATATGTGTAACAATATAAATAAAAATAATAATTATAAATGATATTAATAATCTTACAAATATATTACTATATTATAAATCTAGCTTACTTTTTTATTTCTTGTAATCATTTTATATCATTTGATTGGTTGTTGAATAAATAACTATTTTAAATCTAATCTAAAATTTTATTATGTTTATTAAATCAAATGCCTAAAAATTATGTTTTGAAAATTAGTCTGTTTTGGAATATTTATAAATGACAATTTTAATTGTATATTCAATTTATGTTCTTTCAATAAATTGTTAAATTATTTTCCATGTTTTTATTTTTATTTTTAGTACATTTATTTCTGCTTTATGTTATTTAAACAGAACAAAATTTGATATAAATATACTTCAAAATATACTTTTAAAGTAGAACGTTAGAAATTTATGAAAAACTTTTTTAATTTAACATGTAATTTTTATGAGTGAAAATATATTCAACTACTAATAATAGTATTAAATATATCGATAATAATATTAGGTTGGCAAGTATCTCCCTTCCGCTTTTTTTTTTTTTGTACATAGCCGCGAAATTCAAAAGACCAGAAGGC
Source organism: Neoneuromus ignobilis (assembly GCA_029203775.1). NCBI lineage: Eukaryota > Metazoa > Arthropoda > Insecta > Megaloptera > Corydalidae > Neoneuromus > Neoneuromus ignobilis. The sequence continues at coordinate 28,709,593 of CP092094.1, read as the reverse complement.
GGAAGGGAGATATTTGCCAACCTAATATTTAATTAAATGTCATTTATATTTAAAAATGGTTTTTAATTTTGTTCATTTAATCTGGGTTAATTTTAATATATATTTTCTTATTAAATATACGAATATTACTCAAATATTTTTTCATTATTTTTCATATTATTAATTTACAGAATTCAAATCTAGCAATATGGTGTTTTTTTAGAACATAAACATATTTCTTAATTTTCTTGAAAAGATAATTGTCTTGTGAAAATACAGATTTATTTTTTTCGATCCTAACGTTTCTGCATCAGTGTCTACATTATTGTACAAAATATAATTAAACTGATCCACTTTAACTTCAGTAAAATGAAGTTTAAAACACATAAATCACTGTACTCAAATGTAGGGTTAAATTATGGTTAGAAAACGTAACAAAAATTAAAACTAAAAAAATATACTTTTTTTTTTAAAAAAAATACATGCCGATGTACAAGTATTTATGATAAATAAATTTATGTATTGGCACACAAACTTGAAAATTATTAAGATTTATTATAATTACGATTATAGGACGTTCGTAAAAGAAGAGGTTATGTAATCAATTACTAATTGACTTGAAAAGTTTATTTTACTTTATATTATTTTCGATTTTCATTTGCTGTACATATACTTTTCTGCTCAATTTGTATGAATTTTTGTGTTTTTTATTTTTTAGTTTTTTTTTTATAAATTTAAAATATTTTCAATTGTCATGAATAAAAAGTTAATAGTTTATAGAATTAATAAAAAATATGTTTGTTTTTAAATTTACATTAATAAGTTTCTTTTATTGAGAAATATATCCGTATTGATAGGTGCACGCAGACTTTTTCGAGCATATGTGTGTATATAAATTATTATGATAAAGTTTTATATCTATAGATAAATTTTACTAAAATACTGACTCATTGAAAATTCAATGTCATACAATTGCTTATATGCAAACTAGCAGTCAAAAGATATTTGTTAATACAAACCAATAAATTTGTTACATTGTATTATACAATGTTGGCTGATAAAAAAAAAATATTTTCTTAAGATCGTATTACGAGATAAGAATAAAAGTTCACAACTGCTGTAAGTGTGCGCCTAGGTCTCTTGTTCTATAATTTTATTTATAGAATATATAAAAAATAATTGTCGATTTGTGCATTTCTCCATAGTATGTGCCATAAATTATTTCATGCTTAAATATATTTATAATATAATTATGAAATATATATTGAGCACATTTGTGACTACTTGGAAAGAAATATATTTAAACATTCAATTTCTAGCAAAGAATACTTGAAAAAGTTACTACAGGAAGAATGGTGGAAAATACCTGAATTTTTTACAACAAAGCTGATCCGATCGATGTCGAAAAGGTTTAAGGCAGTGTTAAAAGTAAATGGATGCCCAACCAAGTAATAATTTTGTGTAAACGTATTGTTACATTTAGTTTCTGTAAGCGTACGATAACTTTTGTGACATTGGTAATCTAATTTCCATTAATTTTATTGTTATTATTTCAACAGTATATTTTATTTTTGTACTAAAATTATTCTTAAGCTAAGCAGTATTCAATAAATTTATAATTTTGTTGACCAGAGTTTTCTTTCATATAAAAACGTTAAAATATGGAGATGTACAATGACTTTTGTGACTGACTATATATATTTGGTTAAAAGTATTTGATATTTTAACAGTTTGGGAAGTCCGTTTGAAATGGATTGAATATCTGCACGTGTTAAGTTTTGTATACACCGGAAAACTGAACAGCAGGGCACTTTGTACTGTACACTCAATTACGCTGCAAACCTTTTTTTAAGCAGTGACAAGTGATAAGGGTGTTCGATTCCATTGACTTTTCATACCAAACTAGTAGTTATAAAGTTTAATAAAATTAATGTAACATCCTTAAACCAATTCAATTTTGGGTGGAAAAGTAGAATTAAATAAAATATCAAACCACCTTCATCAACAATTGTCAACACTACACTGAAATAAAATATGAAAGAAATGATCATCAAAATGTTCATCGATCAACAAACCAAGTTCGTAGAATATTTAATAAAATAATATACACTTTTATTGCAGATTCGTTGAAATGGCTTGAAAATTGTTTACGACGTTGTTGGGTTGCCTATGTGTACGAAACTTTAGATTGTTTTTTTTATTTCTGTTAGGGTTGTGCGTTTTGATTTTATACATTCTCTCTGTACACAAGTGTCAAGCATATGTTTTAAAATTCCATTTTTTAAAATATTATTTTCGCAAATACAAAAGGTTGTACTAACACAAGGTCAATGGACAATCGTCATAGTTTATTATACACGATTTATTTTTGGAAATAAATTAAGATGACTTTACTAACTATTAATATTTCAAACAGTTTTGTCCGAAAAGGAATAAAGCAATAGCAATATGTCAATTTATTTATTTTTTTCAAAAAAGGGACACAAATCATGTTGTAAAAAACAATGTTTCTTTTCACTTAAAAGTAATAGAATTCTCAAATGCGGACAAATAAACACGTGCATATATGTTGTAAATTAAAGAAGAAAGTGTCAATCACTAGTTACATATGTATTGAATAAAAATAAGAAAACATACAAGAAATTATTCTCGTATTAGCGATGGAACCAATTTACCAGTAGTAGATTGTATTCGTAATTAATTCTTGAACTTATTTAATTTCTAAAAATTTAACTTGACAATTTAATCGAATGGAAAAACAATTAAGATTTTTCTTCAGTAGTAAACTTGTATGAATGTATTAATAATATTAATGACATTAAACTGTCAGACATGAAGTTTTAATATCAATTGAAGTAAAATTATTTCTCATAGTACATCGGTGGAAATGATGTTAAATTAATCGAACAATTTCTCAAAGGAGAATAATCGGAGAACAGAGATATAGAACAGTATATATGCCATGCAGATTTTTTTTATAAAACAAACATTATTTACAAGTTGAAAGCATATTCTATTAAATTGAAGTTGTTTTTACAAAAAATAGTTTGTCTCCTTCTAACAAATATTTTTATATGTGAATTTGAATGAGAATTAATTAATTAAGAATGTAAATCAAATATGTTGAAGATATTTTTATGAAATTGAATACAGAGAAACGATATTTTATAGATTTGTTATTAAAAAAAGAAGAAAAGGTCATCCAAAAAACACGCCTACATTTTTCTTTTTAATAAAATACAAACTATTTGGAATTTTACAAACTGTTTTTTTTTATTTAAAATATGATTCATTACAATTATAAGTTGAACAGAATATCGATCAAATATCCACCACGACTGCGTCTGTAAGTATCAATTCGAATATCGAAATTTTCAATTACTTTTCGATATGATGCTTGATTTATTTCACGAATTGCAATTCAAATGTTATTGTTTAAGCCATTAATTGTTTGTGGCTTTTTAGGATAGACTCGACTTTTCGAAAAAACCCACATTAAATTTTAATGGTGTTAAATCGTATGATCTTGAAGACCAATTGAAATCTGAATTTCGTGAAATTACACGTTGACAAAATTTCGATTGCAAAAATTGAATGTTTCCTCATGTTGTGTGACATGTAGCTCCGTATTTCTGGAAATACACATCAGATACATCAATATCATTCAATTCTGGTCATAAAAAGTCACTCGACATTGATTGATATCTCTCAACAATCACAGTAACAGAATTTTCAGCATTATCTCCGAAAAAAAAATTGTTCAATGATTCTATTTTCTCAAAATGCACACCAAACAGATTTTTTGTGTTTGTAGAGATTTTCATGAATAACACGGGGATTTTCATCACCCCAGACACGACAATTTTTTTTTATTAACAAATGCATCCATTGTGAAATGAGCTTCTTCACCAAACAATTTTTTTCTTGAAAACAATGGATCTTTTATTCGTTGTTCAATAATCCAACTAGCGAAATTACGACATTATAAATGATCTCTTTCTTTCAATGAGTTAATTGAATTTTTTACGCAAGTAAATGCAAATCTTTATGCAAAATCATCCATAAAGAGCCATAAGAAATGCCCGATTCCTGCGAACGACGTGAAATTGATCTTGTCGATTCATTTTCACTTATAACAACAATGTTTTTATTTATGCATATATTTTTTGGTATTTCACTTTTTAGTTTATCAATTGCACAAAGAGTTTCTTCAAATTTTTTCACTAATATTTAAATTGAAGACTGATTTAGCAGATTATTTACACCAAAAAATTACGAATTTTGTGATGAGTATTTTTCAAAAAACGCCCATTTTCATAATAAGTTTAAATAATGTACATGCGTTGCTGCAATGTATATCTATTTATGGTTAAAATTCTAACTTTCTACTAAAACAAAAAAGCTTATTATGTCATTTAATGACGTGTAAACATTATACAGTGTTGATAACTAGGCGTTAGATTTGGATGAGCCTATATATGGAACAGGTAATTTTTTCACATATAAAAGGAAGAGTGTAAGAAAACTACTGTTCTTAATATGGTAATTACAAGATATAGTGCTAAATTGAATTAAATGTACAATATATAGAAAACAAACAACTATTAGCACATTTATTTGAAATTTAGACCAGTATATGTACAAAGAAAGTAAATAAGAAGTAATTATTTCAATATCTTGTAGCGTTGGGATGATAATTTATTTATGTGAAAGGAATTAAAACATTTCATTCAATAAAAATGGCAACACTAAATTCAATGATGTTTAGGGTAATAGACATTTTATTACTATAAAAGAATTATAGACAGAAATTAGAACATATAATCGAGATAGATGAATACAATGATTATAGATTTTAAAAGATGTAGATTTTAGTTTAATTTAAAAACATAAAACAGTTTAAACTAAAAAAAAAAACATTATAACCTTTTTTTCAAACAAAAAAAAAAACACAACGTTGATATAAATGAATTGATGCTAGGTAAATCTAAGCTAAAGGTACATAACCTTGAAAAGGTCACAATTTAGAATGATTACAATTAATTAAATAAATAAAAATATAAATTGTTACACAAACATGGGAAATTTCAAATGTAAATAAAATACACTAAATTCAAACAAAGAATAATGAATTTATTTTGGATATTTAGACACTTGCATTGTTATAAACTGTATATATTAAAAATGCATAACATAGATGTTTATAAGAATGGTTATTATATATATATATATATATATATATATATATATATATATATATATATATATATATATATATATATACAGAGAGTGTAATAAGTATTTGTTCCCCTTGTGAATTTCGTTAAAATTGCTTATATTTCAATAAAATACACAATTTGTTCATTTTAATTTTTATTAATAGATTCCTTAATTTTACAGATACAATTTAATATACAATATTTCCTAAATATTTTTATTCTTGTTTGAGTTGTAATAAAAATCTGATATAATATTCAAAATTAGTGCACAAAAAATATTCGTCCAACTCCAATTACATTGACTAGAAGATTCATAAATAGGGAAATCCACAATTATTTTGACGTTTGCGTATACTGAAAAAGCACTTTGATAACAAGACCCGATCTTCACCTGAAGAAAATGTTGATGTTTATTTGGTGGGATTGGAAGGATGACATTTATTATAAACTGCTTCTACAATGTGAAACCATTAATTCGACAAAATCCTGTTCTTAACTAGACAAATTGAATGAAGCAATCAGAACAAAACGTCCAGAATTAACGAACAGATGAGGCGTCATTTTCCAGGACGATAACGCCAGGCCCCACGCGTCTTTAGCTGTTAGAAACAAATTGCTAACATATGATTGTAATGTTCTATCTCATCCTCCGTACTCTTCGGATATTGAACAATGTGATTATTATCCATTTCTTTCATTGAAAAAAATCTCCTTGCAGTGAAATTAAGTTTAATAAATGACATAAAAATGCACTTGGAACGGTATTTTGTTAATAAACTATAAAAGTTTTGAAAATATAACATTATGCGGTTTCCGGAGAAAAGAGGAAAGTAATAGAGCAAAATGGATCGTATAAAACTCGGTAATATATTGTAGAATAAAACATAAAATATTGTACATGTATTAATATACTTACTACTTAAACGAGAAAAACTTCTGGGACAACCTAATATACATACATATATATATATATATATATATATATATATATATATATATATATATATATATATATATATAGAATGCTTTTTTAAACTTTAAATTGAATCTATATCGAAATTTCTATCTAACCTAAAAAACACCTTACGCTGTTATATATACATACACACACATGTATATGTATATATATATATATATATTTATATATATATATATATATTTGGAGAATCGTATTCTTCTATTGTTCACGTACACTAATTGTCTATGATAGAGCAATTGGAATACGTCTGGCTCTATTATTTTCATATTTGCTAATAAAATAATATTTATAAAAATCAGTAAATAAATTAACTGGACACTGGAGTCTAATAATCGTTGTTGACAAGAAGAACACAACATTCATTGTTAATTGTTACAAAATTCATAGTCGCCGCAGCTAGACAAGAAGAACAAAACACTCATTGTTGATTGTTACAAAATTCATAGCCGCCGCAGCTACGTTCATAGCCGCCACACACACACACACACACACACACATATATATATATATATATATATATATATATATATACAGCTGGGTCTGTTTTTGTGCGGATTATTTTAATGCGATTTTGAAGTTATGCGATTCATATCTTTTCTTAGTATCTTTTTATACGTTTTTTTAAAGAATTTCTTTAAAAGGTTATTTAATTCAACGAAAAGATCTTCAGTTTTATGAACAAATGAAGGAATCAGATCCATTTACTTCCGCTTCTCAAACTGATAAGGAATTTTCGGCTAGCTAAGGGTAGTTAACCAGGTTTTTAAAAAGGAATGCACTGCATTAAGATTACGGGGTGAGGAGGGGGGCATTGCATCAGCAGATGAAGAAGCTGCCAAATTTTTTGTTGACAACGCACCAGGTCATCAATGTTTAAAACATCTAAATGTAAACATGAGTTTTTTTCATCCAATACAACAAGCATTATTCAGTTATTAGATCAAGGCATAATTTCAACTTTTAACAATATTACGTTAAACGCACTTTTTAATTTATATTCGATAAACTAGAAAATGAGTCAATAACAGTAACTGACGCTTGGAAAAAATTACCTATCTTTGACTTTATAAATCATGTTGTTTGTGCTATTACTCAAATAAAACCACACACTTTAAATGCCTGTTGAAAAATGCTTGGCTTACATGTCTTGAAGACAGTGCAGCTATTTATTTATTTATTTTTATTTTAAACAGTGCAGCTATTATTGCGACGATGATTAAAATACGTATGAAATATTCTATCATAAATTACACATATGTACATATTGCTTTGAATAAAATTAAATAGTTAATTTAAAAATAAAGTAAAAAAGCTTTGTTTTGTATAAATTTTCTGCAGATATTTGAATTTTTTAAGCAGTTTTTATTTCCTGATTTTTATGCGAATTTTAGAGTAATTTCACTTTGTAGCTTTGGTTTTATACAGTTTTCGAAAATTACGGAACATATCTACCGCATAAAAACACACCCAGGTGTATATATATATAGATATTATATATATATATATATATATATATATATATATATATATATATATATATATATATATATATAAAACCTGAATATTACACAAGCTGTAGCGTTTATGATTTTTTTCGAAAATATAAACAATATTTATATAATAATATTTTTGTTTAGTACCTCATTGTTTTGAAATCGTATTAAATGGATAAAATAAAAACAGCACAAAATTATATATATATATATATATATATATATATATATATATATATATATATATATATATATATATATACAGTGAGTGAATAAAGAACTCGGACACTTATTAAGTTATTATTTCAGCAGAGATTAAATAATGATTAACTGAATTTTAAAAAGAAAATGTTACAATTCAAGAAATTTGTATTAATTTTTTATAAAAAACAATAATGTTAAAAACAAAATTATCTTCTTAAATACTGTTGTAATACAATAAATAAGACGATATTAAAATTGTGATCAAAAAAGAACTCGGATAGTTGGTAAGTCTGTCATTTCTTTTATATTTAAAAAGGGAAATTCCTGTCTTTTGTTTATTTGTTTTTTCCAACTGTCTAATTTGAACATTAGATTGTCGGAGTAAGTAAAAAATTCCATATTAATAGGTGAAAATGGAAAGACAGCGTGGATAAACTTCTTTAGAAGTTAGATAATTGCTTATAAAATATAATAATGAGAAAAAAACGTGTCGTGACATTGAAAAAAAATTATAAATAGGTCTCATTTGTCAGTTAATGATGTTATTAAACGATTTAAAGTGGCAAAATTCGTAGTAAATAAATGAAAATCCGATAGACCTAAGGTATTTACCAAGTTAGACGAGCGGTGAATCGTACACAAATTAAAAAAACAAAATAGTAATTAAAAAAACAAAACAATGTTCAGTCTCCCAAAGTTAGTAAACAAAGTCTCACAACATCTAAACAAAAGTGTGCATCCTGAAATACTTAGGTTGGTCTTACGAAGAAACAGTTTTCACAGAAGAGTGCTTCGTAGAGAGCAGTTTATGAGCAAGGTGAACAGACGAAAAATATTAGAATTCACCAACATTTATAAAGATTTTTATTCTCGATTAACGTTTTATTTTCTGACGAAAGCAAATTTAATTTATCCCGATCAGATGGCCAGTATCACTTGTGAACACCTAATACAGAGTTAAAGGAGAAAAACTTACGTGCCACTGTAAAAAACGAAGGTGAGTCGGTTATGGTTTGGGGTTGTATATCTGTCTTTTAATATGTAATAGAAACACCTCCACAATAGTCAGACATTTTTGGAGAATCGTATTCTTCTATTGTTCATGTACACGAATTGTCTATCATAGAGCAGCTAGAATACCTCGGGCTCACAGCACAATTTTGTATTTTTATATTTGCTAATGAAATAATATTTATAACAATCAAAAAATAAATTAACTGAACACTCGAGTCTAATAATCGTTGTTGACAAGAAAAACAAAACACTCATTGTTGATTGTTACAAAATTCATAGCCGCCACACATTAATGTGATTGAACATCTATGGACTCATTTGGAAAATCAATTAAAGAAATATCATGAAGATACATGCAGATGTATATAAGCATGTATAAAATTAAAATAGATAATTCTAATATAGAGAGAAAAATAACAAATCACAACACATGTATTATAGATTTTAAATCTATCTACAGAAGACCTTACAAATTGTTAATATTTAAAATTTTGTTATGAGAATTTATTCTATCTAAATATATAAATAACTATAAATCTTTCCAAAAGATACAAACTATATTGCAAAAAGTAATAAATAACATCTTTTAATTTAAAACTGTCAAAATATTTAGATATAGATAACTAAACATATACAGATACGCAAAGAAAGAATCACTAGTTAAAAATGCGTTGAATAAAGATAGGAAAGTATGTAAATAAATTTTAACTAAATAGTTATCATTTTATAAATGGGTCTCGTTTGGTAGGTAACTTAGATGTATTCGTATTTATGTATGTCATTATTCTTTACTGTACCACAATATTATTCAATAAATAATTCCGATATTTGAAAAATTAGTTTAGATTTTATAATACAACGCACTGATAATGATAGCACAGTATGCCGAATTCAATACGATCGTTTACTGTATTGATAAATATCGTTCTACAAAATTGAATTTCAATTTGTACTATGCATATGGATACAAGTGTTTATTATAATTGCCGGGTTTCCCAAAACACCTGTATTGTTCTGCTGCTTCTACAAACGTCATATCATTAAAATCGAACACATTTATTATCAGGTATTGCAATAAGGTCATTAAGTTGACCTTTTCAGAAAATCTGATCTATGCGTCCGGTAGCGTGAATAATATTTTATATATGAGTGAAAACACTTGTAAGATTTATCTGTTGTTACTATGAGACAAAATCATAAAAGTGATAAAAAAGAAAAAGTAAAAAGTGCATTTGTTAACCTATTTAACTTCTCGTTCTTTTGATTTTTATTAAATTGGCATTAATGTACTTATTCGCTCTGAGAGAAATTTAATCACGTTGCTGGATTTTATTTTGATTAAAATACGTATGCAGTAAGTTCGATTAATAAACATTCAATGTCAAAAATAAAAAAAACAACCATTTTTATCTCATATAAATATATATATATATATATATATATATATATATATATATACATATATATATATATATATATATATATATATATATATATATATACACACACACACACACACACATATATATATATATATATATATATATATATATATATATACACTTAGCGTTAGTCATAAAAGTCATCGAACATCCCCATATTTTAACTTTTTATATTAAAGAAAACTCTGGTCAACAAAATTATAAATTTATTGAATACTACTGAGCTTAAGAATAATTTTAGTATAAAAATAGAACATTGTTGAAATAATAACATGATTAATAAAAATTAAATTATCAATGTCAAATAAGTGTTCATACGCTTATAAAAACTAAATGTAACAATAGGTTTACAAAAACTTTAGTACTAGGTTGGGCATCCATTTGCTTTTAACACTCCCTCCAACCTTTTCGGTATCGACTGAATCAGCTTTTCTGTAAAAATTTCAGGTATTTTCCGCCATTCCTTCTGTAATATCTTTTCAAGTATTCTTTGCTAGAAATTGAATGTTTCGGAATATTTCTTTCCAAGTAGTCCCAGATGTGCTCAATATACATTTCATAATTATATTAAAAATTTATTTGAGCATGAAATAATTTAAGACACACAACATGCAGAAATTTACAAATTGCACATATCAACAATTATTTTTCGTATATCCCATAAAGATAATTATAGAACAAGAGATGTACGCATAGAACTACAACAGTTGTGAACTTTTATTCTTATCTCGTAATACGATCTTAATAAAATAATTATTTTTTTATCAGCCAACGTTGTTATAATACAATATAACAAATTCATTGGTTTCTATTAACAATTATCTTTGGGCTGCTAGTTTGCATATAAACAATTGAATGACATTGAATTTTCAATGAGTCAGTATTTTAGTAAAAATTATCTATAGATATAAAAGTTTATCATAATAATTCATATATATATATATATATATATATATATATATATATATATATATATACAAAGGTCGTTTGATAAGTATGGTAAAAAAGTAAGAAAACTAAATTGAAAAATTTAATTTAATCAATTAATTAAATTAAACAATAAATAAATGTACCATAGTTATTAAACGACCTCATATATATACATATATATATATATATATATATATATATATATATATATATATATTTGATTGTTTTGGAACTGTGGCTGATGCACTTTACACAAATGAATTTTAACCCCAACACTACAATAAATTAAAGTGTTCAATAATCATTTATTGTTCACTTGTTATTTATAATTATATAATTTATAATTATATCGGCTGATGCATTTCGATGACGACGCCATCATCGTCAGAGCCTTTCTCTGAAAGAGCCTTGTGTGTCAGAAAGGTTCTAACGTAGATGGCGTCGCCATCGAAATGCATCAGCCGATATAATTATAAATTAATAATTTTAAATAACAAGTGAACAATAAGTGATTATTGAACACTTTAAATTATTGTGGTGTTGGGGTTAAAATTAATTTGTATATATATATATATATATATATATATATATATATATATACAAAATATATATATATATAAGATTTGCGGATGATATACTACTTATAAGTGAAAAACCGGAAGAATTACAAACATTACTCGAAACTCTCTTAGAAAAAAACCGAAAAGTATGATTAAAAATAAATATGGGAAAAACCAAGGACATGTTCAATAATTTCGCTGAAAGAAGTAAAATACAGTTAGAGAATCAGTACCTGGAACAAGTGGACGAAATAAAATACCTAGAGAAAACTATAAGATACGATGGTCATTTATGGCCAGAAATCAAAACGAGAATCAGAGCTACATGGGCAACATTTGGGAAACTAAATAGTATAATGAAAAGCAATATACCAATCAGTTTAAAAAGAAAGGCATATAACCACTGTGTACTACCGGCCTGTACGTATGGAGCAGAAACTTGAACTCTAAACATAAGAATGAAACAAAACTGTTAATTGCCCAGAGAAGTATGGAAAGATAATGTTAGGAATTTCTAAACTGGACCAAAACACAAGTAAATGGATAAGGGAACAAACAAAAGTAATTGATATAATAGAGCAAGTTAAATCGTTGAAATGGTCATGGGCAGGACATAGAGCGAGAAGAGAGGACAACAGATGGACGAAGATTGTTTCGGAATGGAGACCAAGAGATAAAAAGAGACCTAAAGGAAGACCACATCAAAGATGGAGAGATGAAATTGTAAAGTATTGTGGATGCCAAGGTTGGATGAGATTGGCCAGCGACAGGAAAGAATTGAAGAGGCTCGGAAAAGTCTTCTTATTTTAATTATGACATTCGACGAGGCTTTCGCCCAGCAGTGGGCTGATGTGGGCTATCAGTAGTAGTAGTATATATATATATATATATATATATATATATATATATCTATATATATATATATAAATATATACATATATTTGGAGAATCGTATTCTCCTATTGTTCACGTACACGAATTGTCTACGATAGAGCAACTGAAATACGTCTGGCTCATAGCACAATTTAATATTTTTATATTTGCTAATGAAATCATATTTATAAAAATCAGTAAATAAATTAAGTGGATATTCGAGTCTAATAATCTAAAAAGAACACAACACTCATTGTTAAATGTTACAAAATTCATAGCCGCCACATTTGTATATATATATATATATATATATATATATATATATATATATATATATATATATATATATATATATATATATATATATATATATATATATATATATATATATATATATATATATATATATATATATATATATATATATATATATATATATATATATATATATATATATATATATGTGTATGTAATTGTGTAATACTGTATATTAACTTCAAATAATAGTTCATCCAAAAACAAAATGAAAATATAAATTATTTATTAATAAACCAAAAAAATTTGCAGAATAGCTATAATTTAAACTAATAGTACAAATAGCTTTTTTAAGTACCGAAAATATATTCTTCATTTGTGGGAAATATAGACTTGCCCAAATGTTTCTGACGGATAGTAAAGGATAGTAAATAACAACAATAAAGTAATGTATGTTTAAACCCTTGAGTATCATTTATGTTACTTATTATTTTAGTTTTGAGAAAGATAACAATATATATCGGTGCTGTAGGTTTATGTGTGCTGTATTTATTGTATTTCGCGCCAAAACACTTTAAGCTGATTGGTTGAAATCGAAATGCTTACTAGGTAGAGTATACAGAAATCAAAGAAAAATGGCCATTTATACAAAGGCAGTTGAATGTTTCGGTTGTGTTTGTGACTGTTTAATTTTTTTTATTATTTTATCTGTATATTAGAAAGTTTTAATTTTTGCATTCTTTTAATTATATAGTTTAGTCTCAGTGTGGGAACTGATTAAAGTAAGTCTTATTTTTATATTTCTTTTCTCTAAAGTTACCGTATTAGTTTTAATTAAGCATATTTTATTTCGTTTTTATATTTAATCCTTTCAAATATATCGCGATACAGTGTGAAATGTACGTACAAAATAATTTAATAAAATAATATTTAACACGAATTTATAAAAATAATGTACAAGTATGTTTTTTTTTTATAAATTATCAAGCAAAATGCTTCAGTAAAAACTGAATTTTATTGTATATTTGATATTAAACAAAACAATTATTATTTCCAAACAATCGAAATAATTGTTTAAAAATTGTCAATAATTATATATTTTCCGTCTATACTAGTTATCTGTAACACATTTTTTTTTTAATTGTTACAAATTAATTGTTAGTTTTTCGTATTTAATTATAGGCTTTCACGTTAGTATATTAGATGTTATAAAATTGTTTGAATTGAATTATTCTTCGTTTGAATGAGTTTCCGAATTAGTATATATTATTAATTATTAATTTAACAAATTGACAATGAAAAATAGTGAAAATCTTTTCTGAAATATCTACTTTTTTGGATATTTTCATTATTTCGAAAAAAATGTTTTTATAAATAAGCATTGTATTTAATAGAATGATACATAATTCGATCAAATGGTACTCCCTTTGAAATGTTATTAATATTTAAATAAATTCGATAAATAAGTATTTTATTAGATTTTTTTACTAAAAAAAATATGTTCGTAAAAATTTAAGAAAGAAAGGATTTCAATCAGATGTTGACGAATCCTTAGAAATTTAACATGTGTGTTTGCTGCTCGGCGGTAAGTCTTTAAATATATTTTATAATTTTACGTTTATTGTTCGAAATAGAAACTTCAAAGCATTGCCGACACATTGGGTCGCAGCTGCATGTACGTTTATTGTTAATATGAATTTATGTATTATATTTAAATTTATATTGAATTATTTGAACACATTTTGTGGATATATATATATATATATTTGTAAGTAAACCGTTATTTATCTATTATTATGTTTACTTTTTCGCCTTAATGAACATTTTGATTACTGTAATTATTTATTGGTATTTTTATTTTTTCATAATTATTGTACGATTATTAATTTTCATTATTGATTTGAATTTATCTAGGTTTCTTTTTATTTTATTCATATTTCTTTCGTGAATTTCAGTGGACGTAGTTTCATGTTACCATGTATTTTTTATAATAAATTTTCATCTCAATTTCTGTTTGCTATTGATTTTAAATTTATTAATCACGCTTTATATATTTTTTTGTTATTTTTATTATCTACTTAACCATTATGTTTACAATTTCACATTTTGCTTATTTTAGATTTTATTTTTTTTAATATTAGCATTTAATTTGTGAATTCGTGATGAAAATTGTTTTTTAATTTACATATTTTTGATTTTTTTAAAACAAAACATTTAATGAATATATTTTATTAAATAACTCAACATTATATATATATATATATATATATATATATATATATATATATATATATATATATATATATAATATATATATAATATATTACTTCCTTTGAAGAAAGAAAACACAATTATTTCTAAAATGTTTGTATTTAATTGGAACCATCAACAAATTATAATTATATTACTGGTACTGTTCACTTGAGCATTTATTACTTGATTACAAAAGACCGCCGAATCTGGGTAAAACTCGAATATTATTTATGAGAAATAACAGTTCCATAAATGTCTGTTTTAAGTAGAAAATTCACAATTGACAACAAAAAGTTTGTTTTTTCATCAAATTGTTCTTCACTTTTCTAAACATAAAATACTATATATTGACATAAAATACTAGATACTACTAATACAATATTAATAAAATATTAGATACTACTAAAATACTACTAATTTTCATTTTTTTTTTAACTTATTAATAGTGATTAATTTGATTATTGCAAATTTTAACTATTTACAACATATTGTGATTGTAGTATCTACATTTTATGAATAGCAAAAAGCGACCTATGTATTATTATCATTAATATACGATTTTAGTAAATGATAGCTTTGCCAATTGTAATTAAATTCACCAGCTTAAATTTTAAATTTATTAAATATACTACTAAATTTGTTTTCTTTATATATATATATATATATATATATATATATATATATATATATATATATATATATATATATATATATATATATAAATACATATATATACATTTGGTGATTAAATTATTTCTTTTTAATTTGTAGTCCATTATAAAGATTAATACATGTAGATATTATGGCAGAGAGTAAAATTTTTTTTGACTTTTTTTAACATCTTTTATCTGGAACACATTTTATTTTTTTAGTATTGACCACATTGAAGAGAAATTTTATCACAAATGTTGAAATATAATATGTATAACAATTTTTTTTTAATTACTAAATCACAAAATATTAATAGACTGCAATAAGATTTTTTTTGTATTATAAATATGTGTAAATTTTTACATTTTAACTAGTGTTTTCTTTCTTTTTTAACTAGTATCGAATTTGAGATGATAAATTAAATTTTCTTGTTTTACTATAATATCGTAATTTGCTAAAAGTCGTTCTGAGTTTATAACAAAGTAAAAATTCATATCTAAGAATATTTTAAGGGTCTGAATTGATCTTTAAAAATTTAACAAAGACACAGTGTTTAAAAAGACCAAAAATTAGAAAAATAAAACACTAATAAATGTATATATATATACATGTGCACATATATATGTACGTTATTTGGATTTTTTCTAATTTGTAGTCTTTTTAAATATCATGTTTATTATTAAATTCTCTAGGATCGATTTACACACAGTATATTGTTAAATATAAATTTTCGTTTATATATATATATATATATATATATATATATATATATATATATATATATATATATATAAAATCAGAATTTTCTAAGCATAATGCCAATATACACCCTTTAACCGTTCTAGAAATTTTTACACAGTTCAGAACTAAATTAATTATTCGAGTTTTTAAAAATATAATAAAAACTCTTATTTTCAATTTAAATCTAATTTCTTTTTGTTATCTAAAAATGTATGGTTACAAAACAGATTAATATCTACAGTTTATAGTGTAAGTTTGTAGCTTTAAACTCGCAGTTCTGTCAGTTTTTATTCTTACTAAAATAATCAGTTAGTAAAATTATACGCATTTAACACCTACTTTGAAGCACAGTAATTAAATGATTAAAGTTAGAAGCATAACAAAATTAGTGTATTGAAAAATTAATTGTTATCTTTGTGTTTTCGTATTTTGTGAAGATTCCTGAAACAAAGACCTTTATGTGCAATAATATTTTTCTACGTTTATCAGTTTAACTAATTATAATATATATATATATATATATATATATATATATATATATATATATACATTCATACATATATATATATATATATATATATATATATATATATAACTAAATTAAAAATTATAATTATTATATATATTAATATAATTATTATATACATTAATATAATTATTATTATTATTATATATATATATTTCTCAGAAGTATCCTTTAAAAATGAAACCCCAACAATAATTTTGAATTTCTAACTAAATCGCTCGGAATTAAACATGCGCAATTGGTAAAATTCACATGAAATTTTCTGGTTTAAAATTAAGTTATTGAAAATAACCTTTATTGCAAAATATGGCTTCAAATGGTAATTCAATATTTGTTAATAAACCACGCAGTGTTCAAAGTGATTTATTTATATGAAACTGATTTATCTTTAGTGCGCCAAATCCAGAAATAGTGAGATACATTTTATAATAGACATTACCGTACCTCAATTAAATTACCGCCTTACTGTACCTCAATTAAATTACTTTTTTAAAAAAGTTGTTTAGCCTTATATGATAAGTGTATAAATTTTTAAATATATTTATTTTAGGTTTATACATTGAAAATATTTTATTACAAATATTTTCATTAATTTCAAACAAGTTTGAAACACTCTAATATATATATATATATATATATATATATATATATATATATATATATTTATATATATGTGAATAATATATATATATATTTATATATATGTGAATAATATATATATATATATATATATATACATATATTTATATATATGTGAATAAAGCATTATTTTCAGTCTGTTTCGCTATAATATTTAAAGTGAAATTTTTTCTAAATAAATTATATAGTGTTTTTTTCAGTAACATTGTGCTTATAAGCATAAGTATTTCAATGAATTTTATTGTTCAATGAATTATCTTATGCTGCAAAATAAATTAAAATTAGTTTTGAAATGAATATTTGTCTATTAGGTCATTCTTTCTGAACGATTAATTAAACCTACACTTGATCTAATCAAATAAAATATTGTTTATAGTTAGTTTCGTTGAGACAATGATAGAAATCTAATGTGACCAGATGAAATATGTAATATTGTGCATTTATTTTGGGAAAATTACGTTTTGAAGTGTGTCTTGAAAATATTTTTTGGTTATAAAATAAATTTAGTGTTGGAAAAGAAATTAAAATCTCGGTATTGTTGAATGATTTTCAGGTATATCTTAAGAGAAAGTAGATAATTAATAGAATTTTATTTTTTTATGCCAGTATGGTTCGTTCTACTTTAGTAGAGGTAGAATTCAAATATATCTTAATTACAAACTCTTTTTTTAATTAAAAGAATTGTTATATCTTTGAGTGTGTATGACTAAAAACGAATCCTTATAATTCATTATCCTTAATAGGTCTTATTTTACTAAACAGGAGTAATATTTAATAAACCGGCGAAATATCTTCACAAACGAATTATCATCTATGAACAATTTTATTATGACAGAAACGGGAAAACACATCTATCCAATAATACAACTTGTTTTTTTAAAAAAAGAAGTGTTATGACTTTGAGTGTGTATGACTGAAAACGAGTCATCATAATTCATTATCCTTATTTGGACTAATTTTTCTAAACAGGAGTAATATTTAACGAACCGATGAATTATCTTTACAAATTAATTATCATCTATGAACAATTTTGTTATGATAGAAGCGGGAAGACACATTTATCAAAGTTAATCGTACAAACTGATTAAATATGATGTATGAAATATTATTTATAATGAAATTCAATGCCACATTTATTCAAATAAATTGTTTTATATTTTTAGTAAATATATTAATGAATGATTTTCAGCGAACTGTTTTAATGTGAATGCATTTCTGACTGCAAACCACAACACGTAAAGACACTGTGCTTCCAAGTACAAGTCTTACGTCGAGTTTGATTGTTAAATACATAATAAATTCTATTTTACTTTTGGTAACCTTTTTTTTACAGAAAAATTAACTTCTTTAGAACAATTTTGCTCAGCAATCTCATTGTTATTCAATATATTGAATTTTTAAGTTAACGGTTAGATTTTATCTATCGGTGATCTATTATTTAGGAAAATTGCACTTTCGAGAGCGATTTTTCTGAAACATTTCAAGATCAATTGATTATCATACATAATAAAATAATAAAAATTAAGTATTATAAAAACATTGACCGTCTGCCGGTTGTTAAATTATATCAGCGATGTTCAACCACCAGAATCAGATTGCCCTCAGAGACAACCTCTAAATGTATGACTTGCAATTAATAAAAGAAATTATTTATTAATAATTTTACCGCAATGGGAATAAAACATATGAACATGTAGGTATGTTTGTTGATTTTATGTGAATGATTTATCACAACGTAAAGACACTGTGCTTTCAAGTACAAGTTCTACATTGAGTTTTATTGTTATATATATATATAATAAATTCTACTCTACTTTTGGTAACCTTTTTTTACAGAAATATTATGTTGTTCAGAACGATTTTGTTCAGCAATCTCATCGTTATTTAATATATTAAATTTTGAAGTTAACAGCTAGGTTTCATTTATCGATGATTTATTATTCAGGAAAATTGTGCACTCTCTAGCAATTTTCCTGAAACACCTCAAGGTCAATTAGTTATACATACAATAATAATCGTTATATACATTAAAATAATAAAAATAAGGAATTACACATTTGAATAAAATATTGTATTGTTAATTTTACTGCAATAGTATTGATAGAGATTTATTTGAATTAAGTATATAGTGCATTTAGTACCTTTTTTTACAGAAACATTGCCTTTTTAAAGCATATGCCGAATAAATGTTATAAAAATTGCCTTTTTAAAACATACCTTATAAATCTTATACTGTTATGTACAATTTATTATTCTTCGCTGTTTATATGAAAATCGAGTTTGAAACAAGGGTTTGTAAATGCATTAATATTGATTTTATCGGAATGATTTTCAGTGAACTGTTTTAATGTAAATTGCATTTCTGAATGCAAATCACAACGTAAAGACACTGTGCTTCCAAGTACAAGTCTTCCGTCGAGTTTTATTGTTAAATACGTAATAAATTCTATTATACTTTGGTAACCATTTTTTTACAGGAAAATTATGTTTATTAGAACGATTATGCTCAAAAATCTCATCGTTATTCAATATGTTAATTTTTTAAGTAAACTAGATTCTATTTATTCTAGATTTTATTTATTGATGATTATTATTCAGGAAAATTACACATTCAAGAGCGATTTTCCTGAAATACTTCAAGGTCAATTGATTGTTATTCACACTAATATAATAAAAATAAAGTACTATAAAAACATTTGAGCGTCTGTCGGGTTGTTAAATTATATTAACGATGTTCAGCCATCAGCATAAGATTACCCACGAAGACACAACCTTTAAATTTATGAATTACAATTAATAAATGAAATTATTTATGAATAATTTTACTGCAATGGGAATAAAATAAATGAAAATGTACATATATTTGTTGATTTTATGCATGATTTATTTCAACGTAAAGACACTGTGCTTCCAAGTACAAGTTCTACGTTAAGATTTATTGTTATATATTTAATAGATTTTAGTGTACTATTGGTAACCCTTTTATAGCAGGAAAATTATGTTTTTCAGAACGATTTTGCTCAAAATCTCATCATTATTCAATGTATTAAATTTTGAAGTTACGGCTAATCCAAACCACAACATAAAGACAAATTGTGCTTTCATGTACAAGTCTTACGTTGAGTTTTATTGTTATATAATATACAACTAATAAAATCAGTTTTAAAGTGATATTCGGTGCATTGAATTGATTATTCGTCAAGACTTCACATGAATGGAAAATAAGTACATAAAAAATGTAATTAAATATTATGAATCACATATTATTTATGAATAAATTCAGTGACACATAGTTATTGAAATAAATTCTATAATATTTTTGTAACCTTTTTTTTGCAGGAAAATAATATGCTTAAAAAACAATTTTTGCTGGTAAATGTGATTGTTATTCAGTATATTAAATTTTTAAGTTTAAGTGCTCTTTATTATTATGAAAAGTTGCACCTTCAAGAGTAATTTTCCTGAAATGTCCAAATTCCATTGATTACATGTAGATATACATGTAAATCAAATATTGTTTTGTTCCTAGTTTCACTATAATAGTAGTAAATGGAGTTTTATTCAAATTAATTATATAATGAATTTAGCACATTTTTTACCCAGAAAAATTGTCCTCTTTTGAAGTATATGCTTAGTAAATATTTTATTGATATGTAGATTATGAAAATGTACTTCAAAGTAATGATTCATTATATTAATCAAATATATGTCTGATATCTTATTTGTAGGAAGATTCATTCTAGCATTAATAAAAATGAAATTTATATTAATTCATGTAACAATATTATTTTGTAATCTTTCTGTTTTAGGAAATTGCAAGATTTATTAGAAGCCACATTCTGGAAATGCATTAGTCTTATACATTTTTATTTATAGTAAAATAATATAATTTAACAATTATATACATGAATTGGAATACTGTCTCCAGTTAAAACTACATTGCAACATCAATGGATATTTCCTTAAATTAATCATGAATTTTTTTACAGATAATTATCATTTACATGGATGTTATAAGAAAGCTCTTAAGTGCAAGCATTAAAAGAAATTTTGTTGATACTGCAACAGATTTTTTTCTTTCTGGAATAAAATCTTGTTCAAAAACAGATACTGGTATATAAATCAGTAATTGTAGTTAGATTTAATATTAATGAATATGAACAATTGGTGAGAGTTAAATGGAATTTACCTATCTGTATAATTTTTTTCACACAGATCGCATTTTTAAGTGCAAGTTTTATTGTTGTTACAATTTTATTTTGCACAATAAATTAAAATCATCACTGTCGATCTTCAGTACCAATCATCTTGACTAATTCATGAATTTTATACACCAGGTGTTATATTTTTCTACAGGAGCCAGTTGTACAATGATGTATCGTGTGAGCAGCATACGGCCCTCTTTGCGGACGACGTAGCGATCATAACGCAGTCATGGCAACCAAGGTACATCCGCACAAGGCTGCAATCTCATCTCGATGAACTTGGAACGTTCTATCGAACGTGGAGTGAATGTGCAGAAGAGCGTGGCGGTCTTCTTTCGACCTCCTCTACATCAGCGTAACCGTGAGCCTGACTCGCTCGTGCTCAACGGGGTGACGATGGAGTGGGTAAAGGAGGCCAAGTATCTTGGTGTTATGTTAGATAGGGGCCTAACCTTCAAGTGTCATATAGAGTATGTACTCTTGAAGGCATAGGCACAGCTCTGCAGGCTGTATTCGCTGCTGAATAGGAAGTCGACATTGTCGTGGAGGAGTAAGCGTTTGCTTTACCTCAGCTGCATTCGACCGATTATGACGTATGCGAGTTCGGCCTAGACATACAATCACAAAAATGTGAAAAAGCTGTAGGTGTTCCAAAATACGTGCGCTAGGCTCATTACTGACGCGCACTATTTTGTTAGAAACATCACCCTTCTTCGCGATCTTCAGCTCCTTACTATCGATGAGTTTGTCCGTAGATAGACTCAGCGACTGTATGGTCGAGTGGAACGTAGCGATAATGCCCTAGTTAGGGTGTTGGGAACTATCGATCTTGTGGGTGAGTAATTCAGGCACAAGCGTCTCCCGTCTGCTTGCACCCCCTGAGGCAGTCACGTAAGGTTCGAACAACACTTAATTTGACCAGTAAGAAGTCGCCCCACAGTGACTTGGAGCTCCGCTGGTCAAACATCGTGATACAGCTCTAGAAAACTAGGACTCAAAAAATGCTCCAATAGCGATATATCCAAACCGCACGTCAACCAGACATTTGTGCATCTAGAGTAATTACTTCTAGCAAGCAATCACTCTAATAACTGACTCCAGAGGTCGTTGCATCTTCGTTGTGCTAGATGGTCATCTACTTACAAGATTCTTCACGAAAAAGTTCGAGCATCTGTTAAGCTGTTAAATTATCTCAGCAATATTCAACCAGCAGAGCACCAGATTACCCATGGAGGTAACATCTAAGCATATGCATTACGTATAATTTTACTGCAGCAGGAATAACGTGGTATGTACATGTTGATGTATTTATGTTGGTGTTATATGAATGATTTTCAGCAAATTGTTTCAATGTACATTGCATGTCTGAGTGCAAATCACAATGTAAAGACAAACTGTACTTCCAAGTGCATGTCTTACATTGATTTTGATTGTTATAATATACAACTGATTAAATCAGCTTTAAAGTGATGAGGTCCAGTACATTGAATCGATTATTCATCAAGATTTCATATGGATGAAAAACAAGTATTTTAGTAAATATGACGAATCAAATATGATTTACAATTGAGTTCAGTACTGCTTATTTATTTAAATAAATTCTCACTATACTTTTGGTAACCTTCTTTGCACAAAAATTATGTTCTTAACGAAGTGACTAAATAAAACAAATCTCATTGTTATTACATTTTTGTGTTCAAGTATTAGGTTTTATTTATTGGTGATTTATTATTCACAAAAATTACACTTTGAAAAGTAATTTTCCTAAAATGTCTCAAGTTTCAATGATTACTATACAATACAATAGTAATCATTATACACATTTAAATGTTTATATTTTGCATTTTTTTCAGAAAAGTTGTTTTTTATAAATGTGTGTCTACTAAAAAAAATTGTTATATACAATTTATTCTTCATTCTACACATTAAAATTAACTTTAAAGCGAAAGTTTATTATATTAATTAAATATATGATTATTAATAAACTAAAACCATTTAAATATTTTATGAATCTATATCAGATGCTATAATGCTCTATAGGAGCCAGTAGTGCTAGAAGACTACTTAAAGATTCTTACTTCACGAAAAATTTCCAGTGTCTGTTGGGTTGTTTAATTATATCAGCGATGTTCAACTAACAGTTCACCAGATTGCTCATGAAGACAATCTCTAAGCGTATGAATTACAAATATTTAGTGTAATTTTTTATGAATAATTTTACTTCAACAGTAATAAAACATATGCATGTGTAAATGTATTTATATTGATTTTAAATAAATAATTTTCAGCAAATTATTTAATTGTAAATTGTTTTTGAATGCAAATTATAGCATATAAAGACATACTGTACTTCCAAGTACAAGTCTTGTGTTGAGTTTTATTGTTATATACAACTAATAAAATCAGCTCTAAAATGACATGTGGTGCCAGTTATTTAACAAGATTACACGTGGATGAGAAACAAATATTTAATAAATATAACTAATTAAATATGATTGATCATATATTATTTACGATCAAGTTCAGTGTCACATTTATTCAAGTAAATTTTATTATACTTTTAGTACCATTTTTTGCATGAAAGTTATGGAGTTTTATGCAAATGACTTTCAGCGAATTGTTTTTATGTAATTATGTTTCTGACTACAAATCACAATGTAAAAACACTGTGCTTCCAAGTACAAGTTTTACGAAGAGTTTTATTGTTAAATATATAATAAATTCTATTATACTTTTGGTAACCTATTTTTTTTTTACAGGAAAATTACATACTTAACGATTTTACTGAAAAATTTCATTAAAATTTTAAATGCTAGATTGTTTATTTATTAGTGGTTTATTATTCAGGAAAATTATACTTTTCCAATTGAGTAATTTTCCTGAAATATCTTGTGTTCCATTTATGATTATACATCAATAATAATGGATACATATTATAATAAAGTGAATGAAATATTTCGCCGTTAGTTTCACTGCAATAGTAGTGATAGATTTATTGGTATTAGTTATATAGTGCATTTAGCATTTTTTTTTCTTTTATGCAAAAATGCCTTTTTTTTAATGAGTGAAATGTTGTGTAAATAATTTTATTTTATTCAGTTTATTCTTTGTTATACACATGAAAAATCTATTTTGAAGCAAGGATTTTTTTGCCATTCTAATGAAATATATAATTAATATATTATTTATGTATTCTGGCATTAATAAAACTTAGGATTCATTCGAATTAATGCATATTTTTATTTTGTAATCTTTCTGTTTTAGGAAACTTTAAAGATCTACTTGAGCAGTTTTCCTGAATGACATTTTTATAAATCATTTGTTACACAGTAGTAAAATAATTGAGCTTAAATCTTAAGCTTATTATTTTACTTATTTTTAATTCTTAAACACATGAATTTAATATCGTTTACAGTCAACTACATTGCAATAGTTATGGTTATTTATTCATATAAATGTTTTCATTTTTTTATATAGATAATTTTTAAATATATGGATGTTGTAAGAGAGCTTTTTGATGATTATTGAGATTGATTATAGAAATACTTATCAGTGAATAAAGTAAGTAATGAATAGTTATCACTTATAATAAAGAAGAGAGTGTTCGATTCTTAGTTGGAAAAATAGGACAGGCTAAGCCCTTAACCAAGATGAAGACAACTTAAATAAGGAAGTAAATCCTAAATGAAAAATTGTCATTGATCCTGATCAGTGTGGTCTGTATAATCAAATACAAGTGAACAACGATTACACTGTATTATAACTAATAACTCATTTAATTTTAACAGTTATCTTTCAATTACTCAATATTCGATTATATGCTCTGAAAACTGGATTGAAATACTACAATATTATAGACTGACATCAATACTATTATATGCAAACAATTATTGTGTATTTATATGATTTTTCTTAGATAATATGAATTGAAGACTATACAGAAGATACAGACACAAATAATATAAAGAAATGTGATGAAAAACAATCTGTTTTTCATCATATTTTTTTGTAAATATTTTTTTGTAATTTTTCTCAAGTGCAGGAATGTAAAGACAGCTCAGTAATGATCCTTCAATACTGAGGTTGAAAGCTTCTACAGAGACCAGAGCGATGATAGTAAAATTACTTGGAAGAGTACACAAACACTTGAACTATGGATTACATCTGTGCTGCCTAAGGACACATTCTCCTACCAAACAAGTCCAATAATAAGGTTATGCCCTCGCTGCTGCAGGAGAGATTAGAATAATCAAATACGGCAAATATCACCCTGCTAACTAACTTTAGTTGAGAGCCGTCATCTTTAGCCCAAGCCGAAGTATATCCTATATTCACCACCGTCATGTAACATATGAATAAGAAACCTTTTTCAGTAAGTGCTGCTTCGACAACCTACAGCCAGATATTCCAGTCACAATGTCAGGATTCATCAAAAACCACGGAAAAAGTCTCTCCGTTTGCTGTGTGCATTATACTCTGTCATTAATCGTCAATACAGTGAGTGATCTGCTATTACCGTAATATATTCTAACAGAGATGTTGATAAATACTCTCAAGTGTTACTAATGTCTCCATTTTTAGACAAATCTCTTCTGATTCCATTGATGATTCCACGAGGTTGCTAAGATGGCATCTAATATCCTACGCTCAGAATTGAGACAAAGCATGATCGGGAGAGTTCCTTCAGCTATCACTGAAGAAAAGCTTGCATCCTTCAAAACAAGATTGTATATTGGCTTTTAGATAGACTATAAAGAGTGATTGAACGGTTTTCGAGGTAATTTACTGCAGTAAATATATAATCTCATGCATGTTTACAATGGATTGTATTTCTCGTTGGCTAATGTAATTGAGTGAGAAGGCATTAATACCTACCTGTTAGAGATGAAGAGTGCCGACTTTCCACTGTGAATTAAGTTCGACGCTGATGAAAACTCAACGTATCCATAATATCTTTAACGAAAAGGAGATAGAGTAATGTTTCAATTTTTTGGAAAGGGAGGCCGATGCAGAGTTCATCAGAGGACTTAGCGTATGAGTTGCCCAATGATGAATGTGAAGCTGCGTGTTAATCTGAGTTTAAACTTTGTGATCTCACCCGACTTCGTGTCTGAGGGCAACTTACTCCTGTCTTCCTGATGCATACATCTCAGAGGGATCAAACATGGCGATTCTTAATTTTGCTTCATTTCTTGAGATACTAGACGAAGATTGAACAATTCCACGATCGTCAGGAACTGAAGCAAATACTTCCATCGCATATCCTAGATCTAAAAATTTCAAGGTAATATATTGCAACTACATTACATCAAACTCTGTGAATTATTTTATTATTTTTTAAATGCAGTACACTACACTGCAGTACACTTCAAGAAGCTTGACTGCTCAATCTGAAAGCTAATAGCATTCGCAATGGCTGAAGTGACAAAGGTGAAAGTGCACCAACCTTTTAAAATATCCCGGACATATATACATATGACATATTTATGTGTGAAAACAATTGTAAACTATTGAATCATATCTATAAATTAAATTATAAGTAATATATTAATATTTAAGTCTGAAGTTTATACACATCAGATTTTTTTAAATTATAAATTGAACTTTTCAGTTTGTTATAAAACAAATAATTTTAAATTGTCAATTATTATTTTGTTATAAATAGTAAAGGTCAAACTTTCTTATTTTATTATCCATAATTATGTATCTAAATATTGTTAGTAAGATTTTACAGAATTAAAACGTTTGTTTTGAAACTGGCAAATTTACTTTAATTCAAATGAATTATTATCCTAGACACTACAATATGTCATGAAGTGTTTCCAAATTTCATCAATAACTTTTTCCTTGAAAATAAACCTGTATCAAAAATTGTGAAAAACATTAAGTTTGGCAAAAAACAAATAACCTTAATTACAAATTTACATAGTAAATTAAGTAAATTAGAGTTAGAAACCCATTCTTTGCATTTAAAGTTAATAAAAAAATTTAGACAATATTCATTACATGGACTGGAATGACTTTTATACAAATATGAACGTCGTTATAGAACATAAAAAGAGTAAGAAATGGAATACTCTAAACAAAAAACTGATTAAATGGAAATAAAGAGCAAAAATTTATGAAAATGGAAGTATATCGTAGAACATTTT
Organism: Neoneuromus ignobilis; assembly: GCA_029203775.1. NCBI lineage: Eukaryota > Metazoa > Arthropoda > Insecta > Megaloptera > Corydalidae > Neoneuromus > Neoneuromus ignobilis. Next base: position 28,681,478 of record CP092094.1, on the reverse strand, counting down.
AAAAAAGTTTTTAATCAAACTAATCGACTAAGAGTTTTAACAATACAGAAATAAAATTATTAAAAAAAGGTCTAAATTAACTAACATATTGTGGTGTAGGGGGTGATAATTCGTTTGTGTTATAGAATTTTGTTATTCATTAAAAATTTAATTCATACTATGATTAAATCTACTATGTTAATATTTAAATTTAGAAATTTTGTTCATAATAATTAATGGTTTTACTCTTTTATAATTAAATAATTTTACAAAAGGTAATGAATTTTGTATTGATATTTAAGAATAAAATTTATTATCACATGTTTATAAACTGTTAATATAATTTTTTATATATTAATTCGTTTGTCTTATGATATATGTAAATATTTCAGAATGATCATACTACATTGAATAATAACTCGATCAATCTAATGAAACAATGTAGTTTTTTTGAATTTTTTTAAACAATTTTTATTCAGTGGTGAACAGTATGAGGTCTCAAAAGTTTAATTAGTGACCTGTATGTAGCTGTTTTATCTGGTAGCATTTATATAAACATGCAATATTGCCTCGTAGACCTTAAAGGCATCCATTTCAATTGTCGTCTAGCTATCATAGAATGTTTCGTTCATATTGAAGAGTAACAATGGTACACAACCGTCTCATAAAACTTAGTTACGTCAATCGCTCTGAAGTAAGGGTTTTGCATGAGTTATCAGAGAGCAACCTCCTTAACAGTTTTCACGTATGATTTGCTTCTTCAGCGAAATGAGAAAGGATCTATAGCATATTATCTAGTGATAGGTTGCTAAATATAACTCAAAACAATTGTAAAATCCTTACATGTATTACTTTATGATCAATAAATTACTTCTGAATTTGAATCTTTTGATTAATTTATGACAATATTGTACACTATTGACTGTGTTATTATAAATATAAAAAGGGACAAAATATCTCATTAAAACTAATTAACTCATTTTTTTCAAAAATGGACTCATACTATTTTAAAAAATAATGGCTCATATGCTGATAAGAAATTTAATAAAATAATAATTATAGCAAAATACATAGGCGTTCAAACATTTTTTTGGAACAACTTCATTGTAAAAATGTTTTTTTGTTCTTAATTGTAAAAAAAAAATTGTATGTCAATGTGTATTAATATTTTATTTTTTTATTATAATATATAATTATATATAAAACATGTTTTCTTATCTCTCTGTATGTGTACGTTTGCTCTCTCCACCTTCTCCCCACTGTCTATCTAAGTATTATGTATATATATATATATATATATATATATATATATATATATATATATATATATATACACAAGGGTCGTTTGTTAAGTATCGTCAAAAAGTAAGAAAAACTAAATGAAACAGTGAATAAATTTTCCATACTTATCAAACGACCCTCGTGTATATATATATATATATATATATATATATATATATATATATATATATATATATACAATGTTTCTTTAAGCGTAATAGAAATTTACATTGAAATCAATTTAAATTACTATCACTCTTAAAAAAACATATATATATATATATATATATATATATATATATACAACTATTTATACGTTCCTACAAAAAAAAATAATTTTCATTCAAATCATTATTATAAACCGTTTTTCATCAATATGAACCATTTTTTTATATTTAATAGAACTCACACTTACGAGTAGATTGTTCTAAAAGTCAAGAAATCATTTTACATTCGTTTCAATTAGAAAATTAACGATGTTCAGGACCTTTTGTAATTCTGTCTGATTTTTCACAAAAAAAAAAAAACAACATAGTAGTACGTTTAATCATAATGTGAAATTCTAATACAAAAATTGTGATTATGAATCCTTTTGATATAAATGTTTATTTCCTTTTACTTGAATTCGTTTATATTATATTATTGTATTTTTCCTTTTACTGTGATTCATCATATTTAAATTTACTGTAAGCAACCACTTACTCTAAACGTTTTGCAATGACTTTATTAATAATAAAATTTATTTGTCATCGATGAAATATTTTTTTAACAAAAGCAATTCTTATACATTTTTGTATGTTTGAAATTAATTTAGATTTTACAATGCAATATAATGTATAGAGTATATAGTAATTGTCATTGAAATAATCGTGAACAATTAATTATTAATGATTGCAATTTACTTGTGTAAAAGTGAATTAGCTCGTGCTCAATTAAAATTTCTTCATTTATACGGTACAAAGTCCTCCGAACTAAATATTTATATAAATATGTAATTATCAGAGGTACCCATAAGTAATGTTGTTTTTGATACTGTACAAAATTTTATTTTATTTAAGAGTTAATACAGTTTTAATCTACAATAAAATCTCCATCGTTATTGAAAATCTTCGCTCATCTCTCTGACAAACTTTCTAACCCCTTTTTGTAAAATAGTGATTTTGAAGTAAAATATTCTTCGAGTGCAGTATTGATAGTTGTCGCAGTAAAAAAATTTTTTCCACAAAGAAAATGTTCCATAGATCTGAAAAGATGGTAATTTGACAGTGCAACATCAGGAGAATATGGTGGGTGAGGAAGAACTTCTCAACCCAACTCTTTGATTTTTTTGGGTGATTTTGGCACTATGAGATCCTGTTTTGTCATGCTACAAAATAACACCTTTTCGATTAATCAGTCTTAGACGTTTTTGAATCAAAGCCATGTTTAGTCTATCAAACTGAGCACAATAATATTCAGCACTTATGGTTTCATTAGAATTCAGAACCTCATAGTGAATAATTCTTGTAAAATCCTACCATATTGACAGTAACACTTTTTTAGGGTGAAGACCTGGTTTTGGAGTGGGCAAAGGTAGTTGTCCTGGTGTTAACTATTTTTTCTTCTGTGGATTGCTGTATAGAATCCACCGTTCATCTCCAGTAACAATTTGTTGAAGAAACGGATCTCTGCCTAACCTAGACAAAAGTTCACTGCAGATAGTTACACGTTGAATTTTGTTTTCAACTGAAAGTTGATATGCATCCACATTCCTTCTTTTTGCATTTTATTCAGTTGTTTTAAACATCGTTGTATTATGGGCCATGAAGTTGTAAGTTTTGTAACTAATTCCTGGATGTTTTTTTTGGGATCAGCTTCAATTTCAACCAACAACAGATCCTTATTAAACTCAACAGGTCTTCCAGGTTTAAATATCGTCGAAAAAATTGAAATTACCGTTTTTCATTTTTTTAAATCAACCCTGACATGTTTTGCTATCCAAGTTACCAGAATAAACAGCATTAATGTCATTATGCTTTTAAAACTCATAAAGCATCAAAAATTTAAGACAGAACTTACCCATACTTTGCTCTTCCATTTTTATAGGGTTCACCTAATTTTTTTTCAAAATTTAAAAATAAATACACTAAATATCAATATATTCAACTAGAATATAAATTATGTTATATTAAGTTAAATTATTGTCGGTAGGATGGCAATGTTTTTAAAATTAAAAAAAAACACATTACTATAATGTATATATAATGTATATATGTTGAATTGAGATGTTATTTTTTTAGTCTAATATACTGACCTGTTTCTAGTTTAATCTCGTATATTTTAAAATACATTAATTTGTATGAATATATTTTTTGTTTTATTAATTATCGAAATATAATAAAATTTATATCCCTCTATGATGTGCTCAATGGGTAAATAATTTTATAATCAATTCTATTTATATCCATTTTACTTGTATGATGAATAAAAATGGTAATACGAGGTGTAACTTGCTATTGCCGTAAAATTTACATGCTCTTTACATATTACATAACCAATTTAACATGTAAGTAGAGACCGCTCATTAATACTTATTATTTACACTACAATAATTTATATATTGTACATCATCATTCTATTTGTCCTGATTTACTATAAATATCGTCTATATCAATCAGAAGTAAGATTATGTAAAGAGAAAAATATTTTAATGAATTTCAAACGATGTTTCTTATGAAAGATGCGTCTTTTGAATATGTGAAAGTTACTAAGCATGTTAAGTTATGTATGAAACAGACCTTGTGTCCATCAAGTCCATATCGGATGGATACGATTTTTTCAAATTACTATTTCTTAACATATTAGAGATGTAAGATCTGTATAAATAGTGTTCGCTGCATTCTTTAGCTTTTCATTGCTCTGTTATTTTTCTTTTGTAATTATTTCTTTGTGTGTTTTCATTTCTATATTTTAAACTTCAAAATGAAATATGTAAGTATTTAATATATTTTCTATATATGATTTTTATATACAAATACATACACACAGGGACATATACACATAAGCAAATACATAGAAGCACAGACACACACACACACACACAGCATACACAGGCACAGGACACACACACACACACACACACACACACACAGTCAAACACAACAGACACACACAAAGGACACACATAGAGAACACAGACGCAGACATACGTACAGAGAGACACACACATACAGAACACACATACAGACACACACACACACAGGACACACTCATACAGGACACACAGGATACACACACAGTACACACAAACACAGGACACACACACACACACAGGACACACACAGTCAAACACAACAGACACACACAAAGGACACACATAGAGAACACAGACACACATACAGAGAGATACACACACACACAGGACACACACACAGTACACACAAACACAGGACACACACACACAGGACACACACACACACAGGACACACACAGTCAAACACAACAGACACACACAAAGGACACACATAGAGAACACAGACACACATACAGAGAGATACACACACACAGGACACACACACAGTACACACAAACACAGGACACACACACACACACACACACACAGGACACACACACACACAGGACACACACAGTCAAACACAACAGACACACACAAAGGACACACATAGAGAACACAGACACACACACACACACACACACACAGGATACACACAGTCAAACACAACAGACACACACAAAGAACACACATAGAGAACACAGACACACATACAGAGAGACACACACACACACACAGATAACACACATACAGAACACACATACAGACACACACACACACACACACACAGGACACACTCATACAGGACACACACACAGTACACACAAACACAGGACACACACACACAGGACACACACACACAGGACACACACACACAGGACACACACACACAGGATACACACAAAGGACACACACACACAGGACACACACAAAGGACACACACAGGACACACACACACACAGGACACACACAAAGGACACACACACAGGACACACACACACACACAGGACACACACAAAGGACACACACACACACAGGACACACACACACACACACACAGGACACACACAGTCAAACACAACAGACACACACAAAGGACACACATAGAGAACACAGACACAGACACACATACAGAGAGACACACACACACAGGACACACACACACAGGACACACACACACAGGACACACACACACAGGACACACACACACAGGACACACACACACAGGACACACACACACACACAGGATACACACACACAGGATACACACACACTGGACACACACACACTGGACACACACACACTGGACACACACACACTGGACACACACACACAGGACACGCACACACAGGATACACACACACTCGAAACACACACATTGGACGGACACACTGGACACACACACACACACACTGGACACACCACTAGAATACACATATACGCACACACACCTATATATATATATATATATATAATATTTTATACAAGTCTACTGCTGGGTGAAAACCTCAATGTAAAATGACTCGCAATCAAAATGATTCACCATTTAAAAAAAATGGTGAATAACTTTAACTGTAAGTGACAACGAATCTGAAAAAATATAAAAAGCAGTCAGTCAGTTGTTATATTTCCTTTCATATCTACTACATTCTACAATAGTAATGCAAAAACAATATTGTATGTCGTTTAAAAATAAAACAATAAAAATATATTCTTAAAAAAAACATAAAAATCAAAGTGATCCATTTACAGTATTTCTTAATATATATTTATCTAATATAACAAAAGTAAAACTTAATACTTTGTTGAATATCCCTTATTATCAATTACGACTCTGATTTTATTTATTAGGCATTGATCTGACTAGTTTTTCATTTCTCTGTTAGTGCTTTTTTCAAATCTTCTTTTGATGAAATATAATGGTTATGAATATGTTTATCCAGTCCATCCAAAGATTTTCAATTACGTGAATATCAAGAGATTTCAATGGTGTTTTGATTACTTTGGAGCAATCAGACAGTAAAAATTATTTTACAATTATAGCGGAATGTTTTTGGTCGTTATTTCGTTAGAAGTAAAACAAATCTTTTATGTCCAATTTTTTATATTAAATTTTCGACTTTCTTTTAAAATATAGGATCATCAGAAAAGGTCCACATGATTATTTTTAATAAAGCAAAAACTATTTGAAATTTTTTCATACTGTTTTTTTAATGAAAATTTAATTTATTAGAATTATAAGTGGAACAGAATATCGTTCAAATATCCACCACGAATGCAAATTTTCAATGACTTGTTGCTGGATTTATTTCATGAATTACAACTCGAATGTTGTTCGTTAGGTTATTAATTGTTTTTGGGTTATTAGCTAGACTCGACTTTTCAAAAAAAAAAAAAAAACAAACACAAAAACTCTAATGGTGTAAAATTGCATGATTTTGGAGGCCAATTGTAATTTGCATTTCGTGTAATTACACGTTGACGAAATTTTTATCGCAAAAACTGAATATTTCCTCGAGTTGTGTAACATGTAGCACCGTCTTTTGTTATTTCTTACAGGTAAAACAATGACATGATTTTTGTAAATATTTAATCTATATTTTTATTTCAGGTCATATGTATTTTCGTCATCGTTAAAGTATGTTTTGCAGCAAATCCGGACAATACTTATTTACCTCCAGATAATAAAAAAATAATGGAAAATGTCGAAATTCCAATTTTGAAATATAAAAACGAGAATAAAGGAAATGGTCAATATAATTGTCAGTAAGTGTTCGATTTCTTTTTTTACATTAACGTATTATTCGCTATGTTAACTACATATATATTTCTTAAAAAATTGATGACATTTTTTGTTATTATATTCATATTGAACATTAAACGATTTTAATATTTATCTTTTGCGAAAAAAGTGATCAATGTTATTTATTTGTATTTTTTGTTATGGCAATTATTGTTATTTAGTTTAACTATTTCATCTGCTTGTGGAATGATCAACATCCATACTTATTTTTATCATGAAATTTTAATATTAATATCTTTTACATTTAGTCGGGAAACTAACGAAGCTTTCAAAATAAAACAAATAAGAAGTTATTTATTCGTAAATATTTATTTTGTCGCCTTCAAAGTATTCCCCATTGAAAAAAATACACATATCCCAAAGCTTCTCCCAGTCCTCGAACGCCTTGTGGTATAACTTTCAGTTCACGCAGCGACTTTTCTTTTATGGCTTTAATTGATGTAAAACGATACCCTCGGAGCGGAACCCTAAGTTTTGGAAATAGTAAAGTCACACGGAGCCATATCAGGCGAATACGTAATTTGCGGAACGATATTGATTGAGTTTTTGGCCAAAAATTCACGAATAAATTAAGTATTCTTAGTACCATGCGAGAAGCAACGTGTTTCATGCCTAAAAATTCAGCCAAAATGACATAGAATTGTGTTTTTGAAATTCCCACTTCAGCTGATAACTCTCTGACGGACACACAACGATTTTTGAGGACCAATGCCTTGACTCGGGAAACGTTTTCGTAGTCATTTGATATCGATGGTTGTCCAGATCATGGTTTAAACGCCCTCTTTGAACGCTTTATGCCACTCAAAAACTCTTGTTCTTCATAGATAATTCTCAGAGTATGCCTTTCTTAAAATTTCCAAAGTTTGTGTGAAGTTTAAATGGTTCGAAACAAAATTTAATGCAAATTC